>JAOWBB010009620.1:0-85965 GCA_028565995.1 Ricinus marginatus
AAAAAATTCATTAATAAATTATTTTACAACAATTCAAAATTTAAAAGTAAAAAACGGAATTATATCATTCATATATGGCGATCAATCTAATAATAAACTTATTAATATATTCATTAGCACACTTAATGCTCTCTCCATTAAAAATTTATGTTAAATAAAATAATAAATGATTTTATTTAGTTTTAAATCTTTAATATGAAAAAAAAATTTTTTATTATAGAAAATCTTATTTTTAAAATTGACTTTTTTTGAAGAAATTTCCAATCAGCAAAATTATTTATATGATTAAAAAATTAATAAAATCAAACAAGAAATATCAAAAATGAATTAAAGATTTTAACTGAATTTTTCCACAGAAAAAACCAACTCAAAAATTTTAATAAACTAATCGGAAAAATTGTATAAATTGATGTTTATTCCTTTAATAAAATACTAAAATATAAACTCTCAGAAGTTTTATTTAAAATATAATTAAAATATTTTTATAATTATATATATAAGATTTTCTTAATATTTTTAATTATATTAAAAATATATTTATATATTTAGATAATATTTTTATATCATCAGATATTTTTAATTATACTAAATGTTAGATAATTTATTAATTAATAATTTAAAATCAATCGGAATATTAAGGATTAATAAAAACATGGCAAGTACTTATTTCTCCTTTTATTTAGTAATTTTTATTTTTATAGATTTCTCACAAATTCAAAAACAGAAGTAAAATTTTTATTAGAATATTCATTACTTTATCTCGGTGTACATTATTTTGTATCAAACCGTGCATTTCAAGATTTCTCAAAAACAAAAAAATTGAAAATGAATTTCTTTATTCTTTCAGATAATATTCATGTTGACGATAATATTTTGGGTTATAATAATCGATAAAACAGAAGCTTACGGTGAAACAGGTGCGTCATTTTGCGATGTGAATTTCAATTAAAGCAGAATTTTGTCCTACGATATTGTATAAAAGACTGTTCGGAATGAACGTTTCGTTACAGAATGTTTGCTGAAGACTACAAATAAATCTGATTCTTCGATTTATAGAAAACTTCAGTGGCTTAAGCCCAATGTTAGCACAGAATCGGATTCCCTTCCAAACGGAGGAGTCGTCGAGGTGAGGTGCGAAACTGGCTTCTTACGAAACCAGCTAATTTCGAAAACCTACAATCTCCAATGCACGAATGGCAAATTCAACGGGAGCCTTCGCTATGATGATTTCCTCTGCCGCAGCAAGCACCAAGCAAACACAACTACCTACAGAAGACCGTGTTGCGATTTATATTTCGGTCTCCTCAAGTGCATCGGTAAAAATTTGGTGGTCTACGAAGTTGGTCATCTCCAGCCGAGCGGTTGCAGCAAGACACTATACATCGTCTGCGTTGATACAGGAGACTTGAGAACCAAATTCGCATATCAACCAGTTATAAGGCCCCCAAGAAAGAAATCGAAAAGATCGGGGTGCAGGAAGGGAATATGGGGTTTTAACGAATTTGGATTAAATGTTGAGGAAAAAAAGTTACTCAGCAAAGCTTATTATCAAAAATATCAAAAGCAACGATTGTCAGCGCTGTTCCCCGAAAAATATGGCAGGAAAAAACAATATCCGTATTATTTCAACCGAGGCCATATAGTCCCCAGCGGGGATTTTGAGGAATGCGAGCAATCTGCCACATACGAATATATCAATTTGGCACCCCAGTGGCAAGTTTTAAATCAAAATTCATGGAACAGAATAGAAGAAGAATCTCGGAATATCGTAAAAAATTCCAGCAGAGACTGGGTTATTTATACTGGCACCTATGGAAAGATTCCAACTCCCAAAGGTCTTATGTATTTAATTCCCGTTTTTAATGAAAAAGGACTGTTTAAAAAAGGATACATACCAGTACCCATGCTGCACTGGAAAATTTTATTTAACAGATGCCGAAAAAATGAATCTGTGGTATATATCGGCATAAATAATCCAGAATTCAAATCATTCGAAGAAGTTTCAAATAGATATATCTTATGTAAACCGATTCGCAACAAACATAATCAATATTACATAGGAAGTGAATTTAAAGGATTTGTGTATCAGTGCGAGTTGGATGAATTTTTACAAAAATTAAAAACTGATGAACAAATTGTCATTTAAATGAATATTATTTCAATAGATAACGAATTAAATAATAATCGTACACATTACAATTAATAATTAAATTCGGCTTTTTATCGATAAAAATTATTATATTCGATATTAATTGCCAATCAAATAATATCGTAATTGCGTATATATATATTTCAAAAGAAAAAAAAATATTAATAAAAATTTTTAATATATTTTAAAGCCAACAGCTTAATTCCTAAAAGTAATAAAAAATCAGATAGTGACCGCAGAATCGCCAACTATTAATTTCAATAGAATATCAATTCAAATATGGCGTCGAAAACGTTGCTTCAATATATGCAAGTTAAATAATCGTTAAAAGCAACTAATTCTGATATTTCCTAATTCCTTAATAATCATGCTTAAAAATTTTTAATAATAAAATTTCCTCTTAGCTGCCTTAGAAATTCGCGATTGCCACTAAACCTCCGCTTTTTATAATTATTAAAGAAAGTTCTCATGTTTTATGCCGGAATAACAGTCTCAGTTTTTATAATCTTTTGACTTTGACATCTTTCACTCAGAACGACATAATCACTGGCATGGAAAAGAACAATGGAAACGAATGAAGAATAATAAACGCGAAAACAAGAACTGACAATTACTTAAATATTTTTCCTAGTTAAAAAAAATTTTTTTGAATAATAAAGGATTGTTATCTTGGTGCCAGCTATTTACTATTTTTATTTTATACTAACTATACTTAATTTACTAGTTTACATTAAATTTTCATGTACGAATTTTTTTTAATCTTATAACTTTAAATCAAAATTTATCACTTTCACAAATATCAAGCAAGAAATATTTTTATTTGCGGAACAAAGAAATGTGAATTACTAGACTAGAAATAATTTATGTTAAAAATCAAGCTATCTAAAGCTGTAATTCTAAAATTAAATTTTTTTTAATAATGTTGTTTCATAAAAAAATTAATCCTTTTTTTTAATACATGTATATATTAAATATTATATATAATTCTAAAAAAATTCCAATCTAATAATTTATCATTATCCAAAAATAAAGACCACATTAATAGAAAAAATTCATAAAATTCGGAGAGTGAATCTCGGAGGCTTCGGTTTTCACAATGCCAGGGAATTCATTTTCCAATGGTAGGTAATACTGTGCATAGAACGAAAGTTATTCTCTGGTTAGCTTGGGTTGGAAAATATAAACTTTTCGAATCAAATCGCCTACACCCTATAGCCTTAATGCATTTTGCGGTGTACACGACATTTTTCTAGTTAAACCAGGTCGTTCTACAGTAGAATGAATTTTGCAGGTTCGGAAAGAACAGGGAATAATAAGAGTTTTGATTGTAGAAACATGGGTGATGTTTTAGGCAAAGAATGCGTGAAAGAAGAACCTTCTTTTACACATTCATCTCAAAACTCTTTAAGGGAGGCTGTTGCTTCCAGTTCATGTGCTGTTTTGGAAAACGAGTCTGAGAAGGTAAAAAATTTATTTTCTCAATTTTTTTATCATTAATTTTTCTTAAGTGAACGTGATACGCTGATGTAATATGTCCAGATCTTTATTTTACAAGAGTGCTATTATATACTGATTTAAATAAAAGTATTACATTTTCTTTCAAATTTATAAGGAAAATTATGATAATCATCGCGAACTTTAATATTTCAAGTGTAATTCCAACCATTTAATACATTATAACTTGTAGATTGACATTAGTAGCAGATATGGTAGATACAAGATCACTTCTTAAAAGTTCATGAAATCATATGAATATTTGTAATTATCAAAAAGATTTTTAAATCTCTTTTATAAGATGAAAATAAAATTTTACTTTCTTATAAAACAAAACACTAATAAATTCAAAATTATTTGATTAAGGTTTTTGATTCTATTCTTAAAAAGGAATTTAATTCTCAATAATTTGGATATGCTTTTTTTCATTAATAGGCTGCAAAAGTTGAAATAAATACAACAAAAAAACTTTCTAAAAATATAAAGGATATTATTTTAAAATATTTTATTACTTGTACTTTAGATTATAGTTTCTGAAGATGCCACATTTCTCTTTTAACATTTAAAAGAAAAGTAACTTTCAGTTTAAAACTTCTGTACATTGTTTATTCTAATTATCATAGTTTTTGAAATTTAAATATCTTTCTGCTAAATGTTTATGGGTTTCTAATTTCATCAACATTTTTAATATAAGAAAATATAAGGCATTATATGAAAACTTGATTTTATAATTTTAATTTTACAACCAATATTTTACAAATACTTGAACATTTAAAAAAAATTTATATATTTATTTTATAGTAAATTTTTTTTATATTTAACAGGAGCTTGCTCATGATTCAGATGAAGATATTTCTTGGTTACTTTCTTTTGATGCAGATGATCTGACTGTAAAAAAATGTAAATGTGATGGTTGTCTTAGAAGAAATTATTCCTTTGATAGTGAGAAAAAAAATGCAAAATTATTGCTAGCCAAATGGAAAGAACTTCAAAGTTACATCAGAAATGTTTACATTAATTCACCACTTGAATCAGAATCTGTGCATGTAAAGGAAATTGATAGGTTGCCTGAAATGGTTCAAGTGTAAGCATATAAAATTGGTTTGAACTATTCATAATTTTTATGTGACTTTTGTGCATTTTTTTACCTTATACATATATTGTAGTTTTTAAAATTTTGATTTTTGTTCAACAATTTTTTATTTGATTTATTTTAGCATGAGGCTATGTGACCCATATCAACTTTTTCAAAAAATTGAAGATGAGGTTCGAGCTATGGTTATAAAATCGCGTGTTCGCCAATTGAATATGATAAAGGAACAGTCGAATCCAGATTTAGCAGCAAAATTCATTACTAGTTGGTGTAATTTTATTAAATCATTTGCTTCTTTTACTTAAGAAATGTTTTAAAACTTGGAACAATTTTTTTTAGGTTTACTTGAAGAATATCTAAAATTACTTTCATCAGCTTTCCAATTATCTCCAACCATTGAGCTTTTACTGGGACCACAACTTAATAGGTTTGGGATAACTTGGGAAATGTTAAATAAACACCTGTATCAATCATTAATGTATTCACACAATGATATCAAGGAGAATTTATTTAGATTTATAGAACAGGTACAAGGTTTTTTTTAAAAACAAAAACAAATTTGGAATATTAGCATTTTAATTGAAAAGCTTGATTTTTTTTTTCTCATCTTTAGTTAAAAAATTTTTTCATTGGTTAAAAATTGTTGATAAATAATGAAAGTAAAAATTAAATGATTTAAGAGATTTGATATAAAATAATCTGTTGTTCAAATAATGACCGTTGTTTTGAAGTCTAAAAAATGTCTTTTTATAGTGTTAAGAGTTAACATGTTATATCGATTTATTGGAACATATTTACATAATAAAAAATTAATTATCAGGTTATTCATTTTTCCCTCCTAATTCGATTTGAAATCTGTTTTTACGTATTTTTGTATGTAGTAGCCCTTCTGATGGCACTTTAAAACTACTGCTTTATTTAGTGTTTATCTCTTCGTTATTTCGTATAGATATGGAATAAACTCTGTACACACGTAATCCCACAAGAGGTATACAGTGGAATTAAATCTGCAAGCGAGCTGTTTATGTATTTCGTCTCCAAGCTCCTGATTAGTTCCGAAGAAATGTCTGATTAAGGTGACTATTCTAGCCAAGTGGAGACCCTTCTGCATAAAAACATGTCCGAAAAGTAACCTAATGAAACTTCACCAAAAATTATTTTATCAACTTTCATTAGTAGTGCACAGTTTTCTTGTTTCCCCATACTATATATTTTTCTGAATGTATAAATGTTTTGTTCCAATGCATATAATTAAGAAGGTTTTAAGTTTCCGCAGAGTCCATTACTTATGACAACAATTCTGCCTCATAAATCATCACCGTTACATTTTTAAGGTTTTTACCATCGTCAATTCATGCTTTCATTTTATTTTTCTTCTCCATTTAGAATCTAATTCGACGAATTTCAGCCAACTTCGTATATTAGAGGTCGAAAAATATATTATCTATAACATCTGTCTTCAATCAAATATATTTGTTTATTTGATTTAGATGCAAATTCATAAAAACTGAAATTGTTAATTTAAAAAGAGGGAATAGCTATTAAACTCTTATAATCATAGATTTTTTACATAATTTTTTAGGCTCGAACAAAATTTTCGGTCAAGGATGATTTATACCATAAATTAGTCCATCGATATCTCGTATTTGATGAAGAAATGGCATCAGTGGAATCAACTTGGGAAAGTATTGAACCCCGAATTCAAGAATACAGGTTATTGCGTGTTTACTTTAAATCAATATCCAATTTTAAATTTTCATCTCTTTTTAAAACATGAATTATATTTTAGAAATATGAAAATAAAAGAAAATGAAACCTTGAAGATTATACAAGATACTCTGAAATCATTCTTTGCCTACAAACCCAATGCTGTCAATGGAAACGGTCCTGCTTCAGTAAATCCCAATTCAGAAGATGATTTGGAATGCTGTCCAGATTGCATGACCAGAAAAGGTTGTCCATGTGATGAATGTATTGTCACCCATATAATAGCTTGCGAAGGTAAATATACTACAGATAATGTTCTAGTTTTTGAGTAATCTTAATAATAAAAGCTTAAAAATAATCATTAACTGATGACTTTGGAATTTGAGTAGAATTTTACAATTTCCTATTTTTTTGAAAATGTTCCAGGATATGATTCTCCGCTTATACCTGACTCACCCATTTCAAGATCTAGGTCTCCTGTCAAAGAAAAGGAAGTTATTGAAAATAAACGTGAGACGGTAATTGAAGAACAGCAGTCTTGTGAATGCCATGCTTGTACCGTTCCACCCGTGAGTGTTTAAATTTTTAAAGTATTATTCGTTAAATGACTGAAATATTTAATCTGCTGATATAAGCGAATCAAATTTATTGAAATTATATTTTTATTGAAAATTTATTATTTACTATAGGAATGAATATGTTATTTCTTTAACGGTAAAAGTTTGAATTTGTAATTCTAAATATCTCTACCAGTATGATTTAAATTTCCTCCCCTTTTTTCATTTTTCTCAAAAATTTATCAATTCGGTCGTTCGAAATTTTTTTAGCGCGAAGAACAATTATTTTTTTACGAATTTACTAAATTAATCGATGAATTAAAGAAACCTTAGGTTACAATGAATTTTTTTAAAATAAAAAGAAGCTCTTGTGATGTTATAGTTATCATTATTTATCTTAAAAATTACTAACTAAAATTAAAAATTTATGTTTAAATAATTCATTAAATTGTCTTTTTATGGTAATTATAATAATTAATTTTAAAAAAATTGTTTATTTGGAAAAAAATTTTTATAATTATGGTAAATTGTATAAATTTTATTAATTTGGAATTACTTTTTGCTTTGCTCAGATGTTGTTGCAAAAAATTAGTTTTATTGAAAACTTGAATTTTTTTGTGTCATTAAAACAAAATTAATGAAGATCCTTATTTAATTTTAGCCTGGTTTAATGGATTGT
Source organism: Ricinus marginatus (assembly GCA_028565995.1). NCBI lineage: Eukaryota > Metazoa > Arthropoda > Insecta > Psocodea > Ricinidae > Ricinus > Ricinus marginatus. Next base: position 7,680 of record JAOWBB010009620.1, read on the forward strand.
TCCGTTGCGTTCAGTCAATTTGCTAGGAAAATTCACGAAGGAAGCTTTCATATATATCCTCATATTCATGGTTCAGTTTCTGAAAATCTGAAAGATGCTGATAATGTTTCTAATATTTATAATAGACTTCAGCCACCACGAGATAACGTATATCCTCATTTATATAATTTACCGACCCAAGCGAATTCAGTTGGAAATGTTTCTGAGGTGCGTTTATTTTGGAAAAATATTAATGTAAATATTCATAAAATTTTAACAACTTTAAATTATTATAATAATTTTATTTTAGATAAACGTTACGGGAGCACATTCAAATCGTACTCAGGTGACCCAGTCCATAAACTCCAGCAAAATTCAAAGTCAGTCTACAATGACTACTCGACCTCAACAAAAACCCCCTGTTAGAACTCAGTTGACTAAAACAACAGCCGTTACTACTCATAGTTCATTGCCAATTTGTCCTCCATTACCACCCCCTTCTCAGGTTCCTCCCGCATCTAAGGAGGCAGCAGTTTTAACAAAAAGTTTTCCTAGTGAAAAGCCGAAAAACATTACACCAGATAAAACGGCTACTGTAAATAAATCAGTTCAGCAGAGGCAGGTACCCGTTTCAGTATCAAGCAGCAACGAAAATTGTAAACCTTCAGATGTTAAAACCGAGGCAAAGAAGAGTACCGTCAGCAATAAAGTTATTACTTCAAAAGAAAATGTAGCCATTCAAAAAGATGCACTTGAAAAGCCAAAAATACTGCCAAACAATAAAGGAAGTGGTTGTGTGATTTCAAAAGTATGTGGGAAATGTTGTCTTAAACATGGGAGCAATTGTTTGAAAACTCCAAGTTGTGGTAAAAATTCTGACAAACATCTTGCTGCCATCGCAAGGCTGGGTCTTGCAAGTAATTCAAACGCTCGGGGACCACTCAGGTTAATTACTTGATTTTTGTATTATTTATTGCAAAAACAATTTCAATAAAGAGCTTATAAGAATTTTTGTTTTGCTTTTAAATTTGAGGTAATATAGGGTTTGTCTTCATCAATTAATAATGTGGATCTTAAAAAGACCATATAACATTCATATAATTTTAGGTGTCCTCCCGGCAAAGAAAGCGAACTCTCCCTTAAATCCATCAGAGGTCATTCTTGTAGCAAATTAAAACCACATGACGTTATTAAAAAGACTCCGAACGGAAGTGAGTGGTAGAAAAATTCATAAAATTAACGATAATTCCTTTTTTGTCTTATTAGATTTCACACCTTTTTGTTTTTTTATTATAGGAGAGGTAAATGGCTTGGAACCTGATGATTCATCCAGTCTCGAGGATTCCTGTTCAGAGCGATCGAATTCAACTTCAGCTTCTTACCAGAAAGATTCTAGACATTGCGATTGCTGTTATTGCGAAGTTTTTGGTCATGGCGTGGTATGAACATTTTTTTAAAAATTTAAAAAATTAACTTCTGTTTTTTTGAATTTATAAAATTTTTAACTTATAATGTTTGAGTTTCTGATAACTGAATTAAACCATTTTTTTACAGCCTTCTGTTGCACCAGTCAGTAGGAATTATCAAGAAATGAGGGAAAGACTTCGATTAAGACTTAATATGAAAAAATCAGCGAATTGTAAAACTGGACAAACAAATACTACTTTGCAACCAGGTCAAAAGGCTGTGCCTGGATCAGCTAATCAAAATAATACAGCTAGCACTAGTAAGTCATCCAAATTATTGAAAAAATTGAAGAAAACGCCGCTTTGACTCCAATAAAGGCAGTTTTGACTTCGATCTTTTCGATTGATTTGAAACTTAGGAAAATTTGATTCAGAAATCTTTAGCTAAGATATTTGTTTAAGATTTCATTATATGTTTGAAAAATTATCTAAATAAATTTTAATTAACTTTAATTTTTTTTATTGCTTTTATTAATTTTTTATGAACTGGAATTAACTAATTCTCTTTACAAAATAAGTATTAATCTATATCTTCGCATTATCAAATAACATTTAACATTAAACATCGAATTATATATTGCATTTACCTATTGTGACATACAATTTACAGTAAGTATACATACATTTATATTAATATAAGTTATGGTCTTCATTCTATAACTAACTTAAAAATATTTATTCTTTTTAGGACTATTTCGTTTTATGAAAACCGAAAATGAAATATGTAATAGCTCATAGGGAATTTCATTTAAAATTTAATGTGTTCTTTAATTGTTCTTCAAAAGTGCTATAAAACTTTATTTATATAGGAGAAAATAATTTACCAAAACTTCTTATGTCACTTACGTAAAATTAATAGTAAAAAAACTGCAGTCAAAAATGAATTGTAATTTTACATAAGAAAGAATAGATATAAATTTAATTATATAAAATTTTAATGTTATCGTACGTTATTAATGTAATCAAATAAATTTTTCTTTGAGTAAAAAATAATATTGCATAAGACTTTTTCACTTATCATAAATCATTATTGAATATTAATTTCATATTTTTTCTAGCTTCTCAATTTTATTATTATTATTTTAGATAATGGTAAGAAGAATATTGCCAAAGAAGAAGATTTGGAATCTCTATTAAAGTTTATAGAAGGTAAAAAGCGAGAAGAATGTAAAGACCCTAAAAGAATAGCCAAAAGAGCTCGACAAAAGCAAAAGAAACTTGAAGAAAAGGAAAGGATGCTGGAAGAAGAAGCTAACAGGAAAAGATTAGAATCAATGAAACAACAAGTTACAATCAGCGTTGTTAACGAAAATAAAAAGTATTATTTTTAACTTTATATAACTTATAAAACAAATTTATTTAATTGAATAGCAAGCTGATAAAAAGTTTTTTTTTTTTTTTTTTCAGAACGCAAGGAGCAAAACAAGTTTCTCAACAGCCTAATAAAAATAACAAAAACAGTAATAATTGCAATAAAACCAGTAGTAATCATGGTAATCAACACAGTAATAGTAATAATAATGGTAATACTAATACTAATAATAGCAGTCAAAGTCACAATAATCAAACTCTAAATTTATCTGGTTTGAAAAGTCTTGTTGAGAAGTCTGATCCAAATTCCGGCCCTAAGATGGTTACAATAAGACGTGTAATGGCACCATTCAGCGCCGAGCCGACTGTAACCATTACACTAAAGGGTTCTACACCAGATAAAGATAAAGTTTTGTTCATGCTTAAGAATGGAAGTGAAACTTGTAAGTCAATTTTAATTTTAATAATTTTAAGGTTGACATTTTTCAAAAAGCGAATTTCAATGAACAGCATCTAACCATTTATTTGGTTTTTGCCTTACATTCATATGAAATTAATGAATACTTACAATTCTAATTTAGCTAACATGTTAAGACAAATTTTTAGATTCCGATTAATATCAGATTTTGTTGTTTATAATTTTCTTTCTAAATTTAGATCAACCCGAAGAAAAAGAAATGTCTAAAAAGAAGAGAAAAAGAAAGAAGTCAAAGAAGAATATGGAATACTATGAAGAAGAAGATCCGGAATCTTATTATGAAGAGGAACCCGAACCTGTCGCGGAGAAACCAAGAAAGAAAAGGAAGAGAAGGAAAAATAAAAATAAGGAAACAGAAAGTAATATAAAATCATCGCTTGCACATAATCAAAATAAATCTTCAAAACTTACTGCATCTGAGAACATTAACAATAAAAGTAATAAAACAAAGAACTCTAAAAATAATAGTAATATAACAAATCCTAAATCCGCTAAAATAAATTTGCAAAATCAGACGATCAATAAGAAGAAATCTTCAAATAATAGCGTTTCGAGTAAATCTTCTAATCAAAGCGCACCGTCGAATCATGCTACAAATCCTAAAGAAAAACTCCAGAAAAACGTATCTACTTCTAGGGCTCAACAAGAAAATCTTAAGAATCGCGAAATCAATAATAAGACAAAAAAAAGTGTTAGTCAGTCAATTAATAACAGTAATAAAAGCAATGTTAGTAAAACTAATAATTTATTAAGAACCGCAATTCAGAACAGTGTGAACAAGCTTAATCCAATAAGTAAAAATAGCAAAACTGTGAATAAGGGTAAAACCGAACAAAATCAAAGTGTAACGGTGAGTCGTACAAATCAGAAATGTCAATGTGCTCCGGTTCAAAGAAATCAAAACGCGAAAAATAAAACTACAAATACAAATACAATCGTTTCGAATGTGAAACAATCGATGTCGAAGAAAAATGAAATAAACTCACAGCTTATGCGACAAGCTCAAATGTCACAAGGAAAGGGGAAAGCCAGTGATATTAGGACGAAAATAGTTCAAAAACCAGTAAAGAATAATTGTGAAACATCCCAGAAAGTACAACAGAGGCAGGATACAAAACAGAAAGTGATGGAAAAGAAGCAGGAACCTCCAAAGAAAAATAAATGTAGTCAGAAAACCGTAATGGGTACTCATGATATGAATTCGAGGATCCAGATTGGAGATAGATATGACAGAGGAAAAGTTGTAATCAATACTCCAAGTTATAGACTTAGTGAAGTTTTAAGTAGTATTGCTCCTTCACCTCCGCCAAAAGAAGAAATTAATTTGGAGAATTTAAGACTTCCACCTGGAATTACAATAACTAAGGTATGTTTTTGTTCGAACTAATCTTTATTATCTTTATGTTTATCGTATGAAACCGTACAAAAAAATTAATAATAATTTTGAACTTTTTTATAAAACGTAAGAATCGTTGTCCAGTTAATTTCAAATGTTACTCTTTTATAAATTTTTACGAAGTTTCACATTATTTACTGTTACTTAATAATACCATGATAGTGCCAGAGCGATATTTATTTATAGAGATTTTAATGCGAGAAAAGTTATTTCTGCGAATTAATTAATCGTATTGCGATAATAAATAATTTGAAATGTTAGTGTTATAACAGTCATTATTTATAAGTCATAATATTAATTTGTTTAAAAACTTAGAATGAATAATAAATGGAAATTATGATGATAATATTATTAATAATATATAATATTGTAATATAAAATAATTAATAATAATTAATATAATAATAAATAAATGCAAATAATTTCAGATTGAAGGTCCTGTGACCAAGTCAATCAGGGCTAGTGAACAACCGTTACATGTATCAAAACCAGTACCCGTTACCCCACCAATCGTTGTCTCGACTCCAACATTAAAACAGAGCCATCCACCACCACCTCCAGGGAATGTGATAGTTGTCGACACTGGACGGCTTAAAGAAGTTATTCAAGGTACAGATACCCTATAAAATAATTAGTAATATGTAGTTTAATTTTATTATTATTATTATTATTATATGTTATGGGCTTTAACCAATCCTAACCATGGAAAGCAACGCATCTTAATTTTTAAGAAATAATTTTATTATGCTTACGACCAAGACAGTGTGAAGACTTAAAAGTACTTGTACTTGTATTTTAGAAAATCCACCGAATTCCGCCTCTCAAAGTACAACGACTTCAAAGAAAAAAAAGAAGAAAAACAAGCAAAACGCAGAAAATAGGATACCGACAGTCGAAGTTCCCATGACGCAGCCTTCCAAATATAATATGAAAATGCCCAAAAATAATCCTATAATGGGGAAAAGTGGCGTCACCCTATTACCTTCAGATAATACCAGAAAAATGGTTCCAAGTATGGAGAATCAGCAAGCAACCATAATAAAAACAAGCGATAATATGGTGACAATAAGAAGCCCTGCTTTCCAGCAAGCGATGAATATGCACGCTTATCAGAATAGCCCCAATTATAGGCCTGGCATTAATGGGTACAATAATGTAAGTTTATTTAGGAACGATGTCAGTAAGATGACTGATAATTTTAAAAATGTGAAACTTAGCTCGGAGGATAAGCTGGTAAGGCAGATGAGGAACTTAAATATCAAAGAGGGGAGCAGAGCCAGCCAGATTTTTGCGCAAGCTATGGCAGTTGCAGAGCAAAGCAACCAGGAGAATCAAAAAAAAAAGAAAAAAAAGAGAAAGCAGGGCAATCACCGATCTGATGAAAAAGAGGTAGAGCCCGTTGGTGAGTAAAGCTTATTTTAGTAATTGATTTTGCAATTAATTTACGGGAAGTGAAGGAATTGACGTTGATGAGAAGCTGATGATGCAAAGCAATAAAAGAAATGGCTGCGCTCAAACGAAAAAAGAGAAAGAGCCGTTTTTAAATGTCATGGCTTCCAGTACAACTGGAAGTTTTTTTGTTAAATAACTTAACGATGTGATTTGCAGAAAGCGTTTTTCAACCTAAGGATATTGATTTGGAAAACGGCGATATAGACGATGACGAACGGGAACTTGAGGCATTCAAAAGATTTTGCCTACAGTCAGTACCGTCTGAAAGAAAGAACAAAGTCAAGGTGAATCTAAACATCAAGGATATTGTCTTAAAAAAGAAATCCTCTGCTATTGGATGCAGTTAAACGGATATAGTACAACTAAGGTGAGTCCGTCACGATATAAATTTATTGCAACGATGAAAATATTTTTTTCTTGTAACAAAATTTCGTACATATATCTGAAGTAAAGAAGCAAATGTTTTAAATAGCTAGATAAGATTAGTTAACGCTCTATACATATGACGGATAAATCCGTTGTTTCACACTTTAAGAGAGTTACATAAAAAAATATTTTCTTTAAAAAAAAAAAAAGATATCTGAAAAATTAACTTTTTTATCTAATTATATTTATTTATTAATTATTATTATTTATTTGTTATTATTATTTTATTTTTACTTCTTTTTTTAGGTAAATGGAATATTTTGGTGACGGTGTTAATAATAGAATGATGTTTTTAGTCATAATCTCTCTTTTTCTTTTATTCTTTTTTTACAAAGTTTTTAATAGCTTCTTTTAAAAAAAATGTAATAATAATAATATTTTATTCGTTTTTCTGTAAAAGTCTTAACTATTTAAACGTTAAGTACGCAATAAGATAGATAAAGTTTAGATTGAGTCGTTAAATATAAGTGTACTATTATATTCAGCTGCAGTTCTGCCAATATATAATTCTATTAATTCAATAAAAGTAATCGAATTTTTTATGTCTTTTTTTAATAAAGAAAATTTAATGTCAAACTAATCCTATCATGAATACTGTATAATCATTATTATTGTTTATTATTATTATTATTATTATTATTATTATTATTATTATTATTATTATTATTATTATTATTATTATTATTATCATATTCATCATCATTATTATCATTATTATTTGTATAGTGGTTTAAGGAAGTGTAATAAAAATTCATTTTAAGTGTATTTGAATCAATTATGATATTCTTTTATTATATCTGAGAATTAGGAAAAAAACATAGGATGAATAAAAACCATAGAAAATTCCATTTATTATAACAATTTCAATCGATTAGTTGTCATATATTATAATTGAGGCACATTTAAACCACCGTATTATACTTAAATTATATATATATATTTATATATCATTTCTGACAAAAACAGGATACTATAGGTTTCAAAAATAATTTTTTTCAATAATTATATGATTTCTTTGATAAGTCTTTCAATATGATATAATCTAATTTTATTTTTCATCATAAAATTGTTCGTTGAAGCTGCATGGAAAAAACCGTTAAGAGCGTGTCGTTTCTAACAGGGGACCTACCCCCCCATCCCCGATCAAGCCAAAGATGAGGAGATTATAGAATTCAGTAAATATAAATTAAAATTACGAATTAAATGAAAGAGGGATCTTATAACAATTGCGACAACTTGAAGACCGGTTATCAATCCGCTGAATATGTGTAAGATATATGTAATAGATTTGTTTAACATACATGGCGGTAGGCCTCGTTAATCTAATTTACATTGAAATATACTGCATTTTTTTACGCGCAACGATTTAAGACTTGCTATAATTCAGATTGACGGCCTAAAATTACATTGTTAATTTATTGCAGATGTATTTATAATGTAAACCATAAGACGGGATTGTACTTGTTCGGAATTACTAATGAAACGCGTGAAACAATCAGAAATTAAATTTGATTTCATTCCTGAATATCGAAGCGGATCCCTGGCCACATTCAATTTTGCTTCTCGATTTAACGGGGCCTTTGCTCTATTAATTTTGCTGCAATTTCTAAATGGAATGTTCGTTGATGCTGTCGCAAGTTCCTGCGGATCGTCTGGACATCATAATCTCTTAGATGAAAAAGCGGGGACCGACGATGAAATAAAATCGCGTGAATTACATTTTGATTTTTTTTTTTTTTTTCTCTCGTTTCATAAACCAATATTCCGCGTGCATGGTACATATTTATAACTCTTATGCTATCACAAAGATTTTCGGTCAGCAAAATAGCTGAGAAAGTTGAAAAGCGATGAAAAATACTGGAAAACGATCGTCTTGCGATATTAATTTTTTTTTTTTTTTTTTATAAGCGTATGCCAAAAATTTTTCTCTGTCGTTTTACAATCAAAAGCGATTCAGAGAGATCGATCAACGTGCGAGGGGCATTTTGAAATGTCCGACCGGAAAAAAAAAAAAAAAAAAAAAAAAAAGGTTCGGAGACGAGATTGACGCACGGATTCCAAGTGGATGCGTTTGAGGATTTAAGGGACGTGCATAAATAGCGTTAGATGCTGTAAGTGCGAATCATTTTATTTTATCGTTTTCCAATACGTTTGATTTAAGTATCGTGCGAGGTTCGTTCGCCAAGTTGATGCCGCCGGGGATTTGAAGCATCTGCCGTCAAATTTTTCATACGCGTTTGAATTAAAAGTTGAATTATGCAGCTCGTTTGATGTTATGAAAGTCCATATGGTCGTGGGGGGAGGGTGGGGGAGAGGGAGATCTTTCGATACGTTCGGGGTTAACCAAAGGCATAACCAAATATTTAAAAAAAAAAAAAAATGGAGGGCGGAAGGGGGGGGAAGCCGGCTTCTTTTTCATTTCTTCTGCTTTTGAAGATTGTTTTTGCTTCCTGCCGGATTATTTTCGTTCCAGTTTCAGATTCAGAGGAGCACGTGACAAATAACCTCCCTACCTTCGCCAGCGGATCTATTAATAATTTTAACCTAAATTATCCACATGTTTTGGTGCATTCCGGGGCGGAAAAACGTCCCGCCATTCAATCAAATCAAATTCTCGGCGCGGGACGAGGGAGCAAAGCGCTCGACTCGAATATTCCGGAATCTCGCGAAGGCAGGAAGACGCGGAGGAAAATCGTGCCCCGGTCACAAAGGCATTCCCGGCGGCGTGGGCACGAAGACGCGGAAAAGGGAAGCGGAACAATTACGCGATATCCGCCGTGTTTTTTTGTTTTTTTTTTTTTTTTTTTTTTTTTTTTTAGGTTAAAGCCATCGACCGTGTACGCATTTGCCGCCTCTTTCCTCCGCAATCTTTGTGGTCGGCCGCGGACAAGCCGCTTCCTCCGAAGTCCCGTACTCGACGGAAGACATAAAACATTAACATTCACGCAGGGGACGCAGCCCACGCGCGAGTCCTGACGATTCGACGCCCCAAACTCGAAAAATCGGAAGGTCGACCTTTTTCTCGGGGTGCGGGAGGGTCATGCCCGAAACCATGTGGAATAATAATTAAGCGTTTAAAACCTTTCCGCAACGAAGGCAGCGTTAACAGACAGAACGTCGAACGCAACCCCACCGGGAAGTGACGTAACGAATATTATAAGCGATCTATATGTGGAACTTCCGTTTCCGTAACAGTCAATTTTTTTTTTTTTTTTTTCCTTTCGAAAAAAAGGAGAAAATGACATTTTTCGAATCCCCTTAAAGTAAACGAAATTAACCGTGCAAACAGATTAATGTGAGGATGTGAGAAGAACGACGTTTGCGGCCCTCCGCAGGGAAGGTTTGAGGTCCTCCGAAGGCGGAGGATTGCCGAAGGATCCTTACCGCGGCCGTCAGGAGCGAGCCCGATGGAACTTCCCGCCGATCGGGAATCGCCCGCTCCCGGCTTTCGAAACCGACGGGGAGGCAGTCGCACGCGCTCAAAAAAAAATCGGAGTGTGAATTTCCCTCGTATCGCGGGGGGGCGTTCGAAAGTGAACGGAAACTCATCCGCACGCGACGATATCCGACGAAGTATCCGGTAACGCCTCCGTGGGTGCGGAGAGATCTTTTCTTTGACCGTGGGCCGACCCGGTTGTTGGGGCCGTCTTCGCTTCCCGTCCTTAAATGGAAGAGAGCACAATGGGATTACCGATTCTCCGGGTCTGTTTAAGGGATTCGATAATTGGGAAAGAAATCCAACTGTCGAAAAGAAGAGTCATCGAAGCCGCGCAAGGGGGCACGGGCAGAGAATCGTTGGCCGTGCGGCGATTGGGAGGCGAAAGGCTACCGTTTGTGCGCGCCAGAAGCTCGGAACGTGAAAGACGTTTTCGTCGCGGAGAGGCTTCCACTCCCGGAGGAACGCCGAAGGTCAAAGTGGCAGCAGAAGTGCGGTTCAGATGTCGGTCTCCGCGTGCATCGACCTAGGCGATGCGTTCCCTGGTCGGACGTGCCATTTGCATTTGCAGAAATTGACGCGTTTTCATTAGATGAATTCCATTCCGGGAGCCGCCGTCGGGTCAGCCGCGGGGAGCACCCTACGGACGGGGTCCATCCCCGTTTCATTTATCTTCGTCGAATGAATTAATCCTTCGTGAGTTATGAGACGTTGCCAACCCGGGGGGCGGTTCCCGTTCCTCCCACGGTTTTAACGTTTAACCCGGTGGCGAACGCGGGTCCGCTGCTGCTCCCGTTCTCGCCGTTCATCACCTACGTCTGATATTATTAATATGTAAGAGCCGTCATCCCGGTGATTTACAATTGTTGACGTTCTCTCATCCGGCTGTCTGTTAAATCCGCGGGGAGGGGAATCCCGGGTGCGGCGCGTTTTTTCTTTCCCCGATCCTAATTCGAAATTAACGAACGTCGAAAGAGGCTTCGCGGCGATAGGGGGCGCAGATCCGCAAAAGCGTTGGCTTGATTTGAGGAACGAATCCCCGAGTGGGGCAAGGGAGGACTGCGCCGGGGGATCCAAAAATTTGCTACTCGAACGCGATTAATAAGTCGCGATCCAACCTTGTGCCGGAGGCGTTATCGGGGACGTTCAAATTTCGTTTTCGAATTCCAAATATCCACCGATTCCGCCATTGACTTCGCATCCGCAATTGTCTAATTCATAAAAATTCGATCGTTGTCGGTGGTCCGGGCCGAGTGCGGAGTCCCAATGCGATTTTTGTCTTTTTCTCCGAGTTTCCCAATTGGGGTAGAAAATTTGACGTCCGCGCGTTTAGTGGTTGCACAAGCGGCTGCCGCGTACTGCCAACAAACGGGCGGAATGAAAAATTTGATCAAGAGCTTAAAAATGTCCTTTACTTGAGGAAGGAAAACACTTTTCGTGTGTCTCTGCGGATAAGGTACGTTTCTAATTGATGCTCCGCACCTCCACCCCTGGAAGCCCCTTAAAAATTTCGATATCCGGCATTTCCAGTTTTTTCAGTTTTCATTTTTATTTGAAACAGGAGAATATTTAAATATAATTGAGCGGGCATCCCCTCCGCAGAAGAACGACATCCAACTTCCGTTTCATAAATTCTTATTTATGAATTGTTGGCAGCATTTCGTGAAGTGGTTCCTCGCAGAAGAATTTTTTTTTTTTTTTTTTTACTCGAAATAAAGGGGAGGTGTCATTATGGGACGGTAAAGGGATGATGGAGATTGAAAGAACAATGGAGTCACACATTTCACATTGTAATTTACGTTGCGCGCCAGTCTCATTCATGATTCTTCTCATTCACTTTCGTTTACATAAATCAAATAATTTTTTTTTTCAAACACCCTCTGGATTTTTCTTCGACGTGGAAATTGCGCGGATCAGGTACGTTTTAACCGATGCTCTCGGACACCACGCGGTATCCGGATAAAGCGTACGGTGCACCCCGACGCCGCAATATCCGATCAACCGCAAGCCTTCGATAAGGCACACGTTGATTGATGGTGATTCGATTGTCGCCCATTGTCATTCGCTTTTTTTCAATTAATGTATTCACGGTGATGGACCTGCATAATTAATTGGCGCATTCTTTAACGTAACACGCGCTTATAATTTTGATGGTGGACGAGATGCCTCAAATGGGCAGAAAACGGTCGTTTGACGACCCTGATCCTTCCGCGCCGGATGATTCTCTCGGCAGAGGCCGAAGTTGGCCCTCGGATAAAAGGCGTGCGCGGCAAACCCGGTTTAAGCGCAGAGTCGCTCTGGGCGAAGTACCTTAAAAATTGGTTTTTTCCTGCAGTCCGCACCGACGATTCACCTGCGAAGCACCCGGGGCTTTATTAAACGAAAAAGGTTAAATTTATAACCTTCAGCATTTTTTTTTTTGTTCACTTGTCAATTTCGTTGGCGCTGTTGGCCGCGAATGAATGAACGACTTGGAAGAAAAAAAAAAAAAAAAAGTCCAGAATGAACTTCTAACATCTAAATGCGGCTTCTTGACTCGCTTTTGAATTTTTCTAATTGGCCGGGAGAAAAAAAAAAAATTTTTGACTCATTAATCAGCGATTTCTCCCAATTAAAATCAGCGGGTTTGCCGAAACATGACGGAAGCAATCGGAAAAATTCCGCTGTCGAACGGGAACCGGATAACTTGGGGCGTTTCCTGGTCAAGACGCGAAAAGCGCCTCCAAACCTGGAGAAGATTTGTTCGCTTATAAAACTCCGAGCTCTCGATTCGGTGCGATCGGTTACAAAGATCAGACGAGGGAAATCTCGATCCACGTCCCACGTTTCGGCAACAACGGAACGGGAAATGCTTCGCTCTAAAATCTCAATCTTGACTTCAAAAAGGCGCTGCGGTTGCCGCATCAGAGCTCGTTCCGCCGAAATACAAAGTTGTGGAGAATTCGAATTCCTTTTTGCCTTTGGGATACAAATCCGGCGAGGCGTAGATCCCTCGCAACGTGAATTATATTCCGGTTCAATGTGATCTCCGGGCTAGTCCGAAAACGCCGGGGATCGGACGACGAGGAATCTCAACGACGACGGCCGAACCTGCTTTGGTGGTCACCAAGAGACGCTACGGCGAATGACGTCAGAATTTTTCACAATCGAACCGACGAAAGAACGAGCTTTCTCCCGTCTTCTGCTGCTCAAGAGCGTTCCTCTACTCGCGGCCATAAAAATTTCATTTTTAATAATAATTCAAGCAATGAAGAAATAAAAAAAAAAGATAAGAATCTTTAAAATTTTCCTTTTCTATCACCTGTGAAAGTGAACAAGGATCGAACGCTTTCATAAATGAAAAATCAATGCTCGGTCCCGATCATAGCGGAAGTGACGTTGACAATGGGATCAAGATGCCATTTTTTTTTCTTTGTTTACCGACGAAAAGCTTCGCCTTAAACGACGTGTGAGCCCTCGGATCGATTTAGATTAATTTTGTAGCTGCGACATTACCGTATGAATGCATAATTTGGAAGCTTTTTTTCATCCTCGCGCACATCACCGTGCTCCTATGAAATGCCCGCCTTATCAAGCATTTTTCATACATGCAATAAAAAATTTTTTTTTAATTCATTCCCAACAAGTGACGACTGCGTGTTTACCGTTGATGTGTTGTGTGTATACAAATTGTCGCACTCCTTGTGTACATAATTCGAATCAGCTACTGTTTATAACCATCAAGCCATCGTAATGAACTTTCAACCGGGATGAATGCCTCGGGATATTATACAATTTCCCCATTTTGCTTATTGTCCGGGACGGTCCTCGGTGAAATTTTCGTCGACGTGGAATTAACGTCGAATGTGCCTTTTTTAACTGACTCTGTGAACACAATCGAGACACCGAGTGTGTGTTTTCTAAGAGATGACCGTACAAAAATGAAATTAGGCTGCTGCGGTAAAAAGTGGACGGAGTTCGGCGATGTGTCACATGTCTTGGTCAAGTGTATCGAGTTAATGCGGAAGGGAAGAAAAAAAAATCGGAAACATTTTATTTTTTCTTTAAATTCATGAAGGGTTTCCTGTTCCGTGCATTTTTGGCAAAAGTTTCTTTTTTTTTTCTCATTCATAAATCGAAAATAAACTCGGCGATTCGGAAACGAGATTAATTGGATGGAGAAACACGCGACCCGATCAACGAGATCTCGAAATGAGCGGAAACGTCGGGGTAGCACTTGCCAATGACGTTTTTTTTTGTTGTTTACTGTTGAAAAGTACGTGGCAGGTGAAGCGAGAAGGAAGTTCGATTCTCGTTGCGGTGGCACGTCGAAAACGCATTCGGCCACGACTTTTTATTATCGGAGCCGTTTCCGTAAACAATTCACTTTTTCTTTTTTTTCTTTTAAACACTTCGGGACAATTTGAGATAAAGATTTTCATTGTTCCAAATCTGTTTGATCAGCCATATTTGTTTGCCGTCCTAATTGGTGGTTTAAAATCGGTCGTTAAAAATAAGGAGTTTCTTCCGCTCAGGCAGAGCTCAGTTCAGATAATTTTTTTTCAAAGTTCCAAGTTCAATAATATTTTTCCTGTTTTCCAAACCTACAAGTTTTTCCGGCCTATTTTCCGTTCGGAGCACGTCGAATGTCCAAATGCATTATTTTTGTCTCCTCATAAAATAAAGCTGTTTGAATGGAAAATTTGGAGTTACCTGTTTTTCTGATGTACTCTATATGCGAAATTATGGCAAGGTCATTGCCGTGAACTACAATTCTTATTCATTCAAATTTTATGATGCGGTCAAAGCACTTTTATTTAATCACTTAAATGAGTGCACACACCCTCAGACAATAAGTTTTAAAACCCAACATTATCTGCATATATCTCACAATACGTATACTATTTCGGCAGTGGAGAAAAATGGATCTTAAAAGTTATGGAAATCATCTAAAATTTCTGTGCAGTAATTCCAATACTTGAAAACCATCGCTATTAATTCACTTATTCGAATATTCATAATACAGTAAAATTAATATCATATATATATATACATATACAGATATATATGAGATATCAGTTTCGATATCAGTTCTAATTACATAATATTAACCGTAAAGCATATATAAATATGCGATAGAAAAGTTCATGTATCATTATTTTGATGACAGACGAAGAGATTAATACTCAATTATCGTTTAGAATAAGCCTTGCGTATTTCATTTTTTTTCTTTTAAATTTTATTTACAATTTACTTATTTATCTATGTCAAGAGTGCACTGGTCAATTAGATAGGATAAATTAAACATTGATTTATTGTATCGATTTCGGCACACTTCAAATTTCGGCCCTTTAGGTGATGAAGTTGTATCCCATCGGAAAAAGATGATAAATGGAAATTAAAATATAAAAATCTTCATGCCTGATTGGAAGAAGTGACTTCGGTCGATTCGTCTTCGCCTATTTCCTTTTTAACTGAGGATTGCTCCCCCGACGGAAGTTGAACTTTTATAATGCAATCCGCCGTTCTCCACCAGTGGTACCACGAAGAAACGTGTCTTCGGATCGAAGTCATAACCCAACCGTAGTAAGCCACCTGGAATTATCGGAGTTTATCTTACTGGATTACATACTGCTATACTTATTTATAATTCAATGGCGGTTTGCGTTCCGGTGCTTCCTCAAAGTTAGAAGAAAATGTTTGGGTGACACCCGATATTTCTTAATCAGGGTTTCCGTCGCCGCAAGCGAAAGAACATCTTTCCATAAGGCACATAGGAGTCGAATACAATCCTTACCAGGGTGAGGCAGGAGTTGATAAGTAGTGCTCCCATCAACCAGGGCGCATCGGTTGGAAAGCTATTGTCTATCAGCTCCGAGGCTGCTCGTATGAATATGTAACCGGCCATGGCGGCGAGGGGCGTCATGAGCCAGAACCAGACAGTATCCATCAGGAGCTGAAAGGAGGAGAATAAGAAAATGGAACAGAGCGATCCATATCCTTAATGGCGTACACTTAACATCAGATTTAAGGTCCACTGATGGAAACTCAAAACTTAAGGTTCAATACTTGTGACCGCGGAATAACGGTATAGAACGTGGACCTTAAACCGATCGATTTATTGCATCAAACAATCTGTAGAAGGAAGGATATGAACCTTAAATTTCAAGTTGAACTGGATCAGTTTTACGCATAAAAGAAGAAAGCAATTGATGCCGGCGCAGGCACGAGGCCTCAATTCCGTATTGTGTATGTAGTGAAACGCAAGCTGTACAATTGTGATAATGGTTATGCGAAGTAGAGTAATTATCGGTGGAAATGTAGTTATGAAACATAATATGTCTTTCTCAACCTGTAAAATAAGAAAGAGGATTAAATACCGGAAGCGTTACTACAGTTCAATTGGCGAACGTGTCGAGATGAACCGAAAATGAAATCAGATTCTGAACTATTCGGTACAACCTGTTGTCGATTCCGTTTCAAATTACTTGAATTTAATTATACAAAGTGCAGGATATAACTGGAGTTATCGAACGTTTGCACACTTTTTGACTACCGAAAATATTTTGAAGTTTCGGAAATGCCTACCTGATTGAAGTCTGCCACTTCGTTTGCCCATATGAAAACGGACTCGAAAGCTCCATGTTTAGGGATTCTTTGCACATTGAACTGACACAGGCAAAGCTCGCAGGAGGAACTGTCCGATTCCGCTAGCCATCTTTCGAGGCAGCACATGTGGACCAGTGCGACGGTACCGCGACAGTTGCAAACCGACAACAGCGGACCCAATTCCGGTAGGGTTTCCGGATTGCAATGACAAATTCGGCAAATCCCTAGGGATATCTGAGAATTTGACACGGATTGGACAGGTTTGCCTTGAGACAGACACGGAGTGGACGGCAAAACGATGCGAACATACTTACGTTGGATTCTTTCTCAATTTCGCGACAGTCCTTTGCCGAGACGGGCAACACAACCGAAGACTGACTTTCGCCGACATTGTCGAGTGCCTTGCATATCGTGCAGTCGTCCTTCATACAGTGGCTGCTCTTGAGGGCATTCGCTTCCGGTTGATTCAGCAAAAGATTGAAAGATTCCGATTCGGACGCCGCATCGTTTGGCTTGCCAGTGCCATCCTCCTGGGCTATCATTTCGCGGTTGACGGTGGAACAGTAATTTAAAATTTTGCCAATCATCGAAAGTTGGTTAAAAAAAAAAAAAATACAGCTGGGAAAAAAATTAAACTTTTTTTTTAAATTTTATCGGCCATGCTTCCATAATTTTAATTTTGTTTTTTTTTCCGGTTCTTATTCTTTTATTTTCGAATTTTGCGTTCTAGAAACCGCTGAGAGTTCCTCCCGGAGAAGAAAACGAAATTGTCCGAGAGCGCTGCGCCGTAGGGAAGAGGCAGGAAAGCGCGAAAAACTTCCCCAGTGCGACTTTTCACAGGAAACCGGGATGACAACACTGGGGAAAAAATTTCCCCTTTCGAATCCTGCAACCACTAAGTCAGCTAATTTTTTTATTTTCATATATTTATTTATTTACATCTTTTGATCCCCCTTTATATGCCTTCCATACGATAAAATCCATTTTTTTTTCATTTATAAATATATATAAATGTATATATTTGAATGATTCTTAAACGGAAAATTCGATCCTTTGAGGATCCACTTCGTCAAGTATTTTTGCATTCACAGGGAAAATCCTTAAGCTTCACCAGCAACGTTCAAAAATTCACAGACGGGAGACTTATTGAACAAAAAGCTTCAGCAGCGCTAAAGTGGTAGCTAAGTTTGAATTTCAGTTTATCACAGGGAAAATTTTCTAATTTTTTGAACATGAACTCTAAAAAATCTTTAATTACTGGAAGATTTAATGATGGTCACCGTTCGAAAACTAGACTAAAAATACGATAATCCATAATGGAAATTTAATAGATTCATGGTTGAAATCAGTAAAGGGGACCGTTCGAAAAAGTAACATACGTCCCTGTCATTCAAAAACTAGAACTGGAATAACAAAAATTGGATTTGATTGACATCGATCGGGAAGGAGAAAATATTTTGGATGCTGGTTCGTGTAAAGAAAAAAAAAAGTCATTGGATACAGAAATAAACGGACGGGTTAATTAGATATACATCCGAAAGATATCATTTGATGTTAAAACTGGAACCTTTTATATTGAATCAAAATCGCTGTCGATCCGTTATTCAGCGCAAAATAAATGCACCCTCCTTTCAGGCTAAGTGATTAAGTCTATAAAACGTGAAGAACAAATTTTTATCTGTGTGAGAATTATTTTACAAATAAGAAAATAAGATTGAACTTTTAAATAATATAGAAAAAAAAAATGAGAGGATGCTCCTGCAGTTTTAATAAAAGCCAATTACATTTATCCGTCATGTAAGCTTCACGATTTCTAACGCAGATTAATCTTGAAGATCTTATGCGACAGCAGTAAGGATGTATTTACTCTTTATTGCCCGGGGCAAGCCGCGATCCTTCATTTCCATTAGGCGAAGCTTAAAATCTACTGTTTCAGAAATAAATTAGCATGAGGCACTGTCCAAATATCATTCAAAAACAATATTCAAAATAGCTAGAACGTCAAAATACGAAGATAGCGTATTGCGCGTATATGCTTACAATACATGATAGATAATTTATAAGGGTTTTAATGCTTTCACCCGAGCTGAAAAGTTTCGAATATAAAATTTTTATGCTCCATTACCGCGGGGGGGGGGGGGGGAGGGGCCCCACCGTTTATATGCTACCTATATGAAAATGATAAAAATTGTTTTTTAAAAAACAATTATTTTAGCAATGCAAAATTATTTCTCGAATTAACTGACGAACATTACTTTCATCTCACATATGAACTTTCACACATTTTCATCACCTTTGAGTCTGCGGCGGCGACAGGATCGTCAATGAAATCGTATCACGTAACATTCGTAATTGATTAGACATATCGTTTTTTAAAAGTTTTTCAAATGCTCGAGGAAGGTGGCTCAATTCGCTGGATTCCTGTCTCTACAAAACTTTCGCGATTCCCATTAATCATAAAGACTGGTGTCATGCGAGAGGTTAGGACTAAACGATCATCGTAAAGGGGAACGGCTATGATGTATAATCTCCTGGGTTGAGCGTCGGAGAACGAGGAATTAATAACATCTCACAGATGCAAGATAACACCCCTGTGTGGTCCGGCGTTTTAATAATATCCTCAATCGCAGATAAATCGTACATTTTCGACGTTATTTCCCCAAAAACCGAGCAGCCCAGTTAGAAAAGTAAACCGATGAATGTGAAATTCAAACGAAAAAAGCACTTCCGTTTTTTGACGTGGAAGAATCCTTCTCGCCGACAACGAAAAGAAACCGGCGTCAAAAGTATACACGAGAGTCGCCCTCCGACAGCAAACCTCGTTAGGTTCGTTGACCCCCTCAAAAAAAAAAAAAAAGTTCCTCAGGAACTTGGTACATCCTGAAAAGGGAATCATTCAGATGTTGCAGTACAAAAGCTCTCTCAACCAGGTGCAACATCCCAAACAGGATGCCACCGTCCTATATGATAATTAAAACAGTCCTGCGGCCCAATAATCTTCCGCTGCCACGGTTGAATTCACCTCTTCAGACGCATCTTTATTAAAATCGGGTGATTCTCCATGTGTGTTCAACTCCTGATCCCCTGGGCCAATTCAACACACATGCCTTTGCCCATTTTCTTTTTGCTGCCGGTTTTAACTCAGGTCCGATAATATAAAAAAAAAAAAAAAAAAAAAACGCCGAGCTCAAATACATATAATTTCCCTTCAAACCTGATGAATTCATTGTATTTTGTACCTGTGCACCGCAGTTGAGCACCATATTATTTCAGCAAGCCCAACTGTTGGTTCCCTGACCTCGAAGTTAGTTTTTAAGTGTCATGGTCATGTAATAGTTATTGTTTCTTTCTCTTTTTAAAAGAAAAACATTGTCGGAAAAAAAGGGATAAAAACCAAATGGTGGACCAAAATGTAGAAGTTGCTGGCTCAAATTCAAGATTAAAGCGAAAGTTAAATTTTTTTTCTGTTTGGTCAAAGTGTATCAATGAATGTCCTCTTGCCAAAAATTAAACAAAAAAGCACATGGCCGATACAGCCGGCAAAGTTTTGACTCCATGTACAATTTAAAAGTTAATAACTTTAAGGGTGCTTAAAGAACTATGAAGGAAGCGAGATTCTCGGTCAGGTACTGCAACACTGGAATATAATTCTTCCAGTTGGATCGACCGTGAAGGGACGACAACCTTTTCTCCACAAAAAGGCTGCCAATCATAATGAGGCCCACGCCTTGCCTCATATCCGCTTTCCTACCGTGTAGGGCACCAGGAAGACAGGTACAATCGGATTGGAATAACAATAAGGCAATTTCCTTTTACAAATATCTTTAAGTGCGTAAGTTGCCATATAGATTTGATGTCCAAATCCCTTTCCCCCCGTGAATTTTAATGAGAAAATTAAATAGATCTTGCTGTTCCTCCACTACCAATTCTTTATTGCTTACGAGATCTATCAAAGTAAACTTTCAGAAACTACCAAAATTATTTGGTCTTTAGTCATATTCTGTTTTTTTTTCAGTTAGCAACTAAAGTAATGGGTACAAGAATATATATTGCAGAAAAATCAATATGGACAATATAAAAATAATTAAGTCTTAAGAGACCGGCCAGGAATGGTCTCTTGCGTCATACATTTGTCTGTGGCTTAGGCTCCAATCTTTTCAACTCAGGAATGTTAATTTCTTAATTGGAATCTTTTTACAGTTTTTGCCTATCTTGTTAATTTCTCCCAATTTTTCTCCCAATTTATTTCCATTATTCATAAATACCATATAGCATCGCAAAAAAGATCAAAATGTTGTTAATTTTTTTCTTTACATTCTTTCTTGCTCATAATGTCAAAGCATTTATTACTTCCTACATGAAAAGTCGGTAAAACCGACATATCTTGAATGAATGTGATATACATTTTTGATGGATATTTTCTTTAGTTGCGATGCGATATATTAGCAATGACAATGTTCTTTGAATTACAAAATAAGTATGGCATTTTTAATGGTTACTGACTGCATCTTTATAGATGATTAAATGTTTGAGTTATACTCATTTCGGCAAGGACACATTTTGACTTCAGATCCAAATGCTAACTTGCAAATGACTTCATTTTAGATTCGTATTATTATTAATTCCTTTCAGTTAAAACAAAAATAATTCTTTTTCAAAGATGAATTGTCATCCTTGTATTAAAGAAGCTTAAATATGTGGACGACTGATGACCATAAGCTTGTTTCCTTTCTAAAACAGGACATGAGCTACTGACGCATAGATCATCTAAAAGGAACATAATGCCTACCGTAAGGGAATTAATTAATTGTCAATGATTTTGATATGGGTTCCTCTTTTTCCTTTAGATTATACTTAATAGTGCAATATATTTTACAAGTTGCACGATTACCCTTAAAATTTCCAAAAATTGGCACTATTTAAAAATTTTGATATAGTTTTTTGTACAAGAACGTAATTTTTTTAGAAAATTTAGTATATGGAATACATTTAATGATAATTATTTTCCAATGAAAAAAATCAGTTCTAAAAAGTTATAATTTTTAATTCCGACTCTCTGCCAGTGTGAATATTATTTGGACAATAAGATATTGTGTGTTCCTGCATAAACATATGGGCTGCAGCTCATAAATAAACATTAAAACTGCAAAAGTTCTTTCAAAAAAATCATTTATTTCATATCTATCTTAAACAGAAATTTAAAAGATCCAAGCATGGCCTACAAGATGTTGCTTACGATTTAATTATTTACTATAATCAAGCAAATTCATTATTGTATATTATGTGATGTTTCTTACTCCTAATAAAAATAAAATAATCTACTACAAAGAATCTGATAAGTTCACTGATTAAGGTGGAGTTTTGTGTCAAACATAAAGATAGCAGATTCAGTTAAAATTTGCTGACAAATTCTGGGCTCTTAATGTGTATATATTATTAACGATTTTTATATGTTAAAACTATTTTGGTTTCAAAAAAAAAATTTATTATGTAAAAACGAAGCTGAAAAAAATTTAGTACAAATTTATATCTATGAACTAAAGAATTATATACTTATATTTCACTTACTTTATTGACATTCAAACAAGTGTGAGTGTAATTCATGCATCACTTAAAAAATTATTAATCCAGAAAATATAGTAAAGAATTTAATTGTTCCTTGAGAAACTGGGCTCGAACGAATCACATAGAAGAATTTCCTGGAACGGCAGCGGACAAAGTCTTCTTGGTAAATAAAGAATCTGTGAGAAAAAGGATATTGTTACTAGTCAAAATTGGATATTTTTTGATCACAACGGTGCTTTATAACCGAAACATGATGAGCGTCGTCTAATTTTTTCCACAAATATATAAATTCTGACTTTTCGGCTTGATAAACATTCATTCAATTTCTACGTCATGTTATTATCGAAAATAGGGAATGCAAATGGTTTGATTCAAAACAGCGCGAACTTCAATAAAAGATCAGTTGGCAAAACTGATTCACGTAAAATAGTATATCAGGATTTTATCATAAATATAAAAATAATTTGTATCTTTATAAGAAAAAATTTTTTCTCTAAAGTCATCTAGCGCTTTCAAATGTTGATATATATTAAAATAAGCATTTTTTTATAATGTTGGGAAAATGTACATATCTGATTAGTCGAAATCTAAATCGAAGAAAAATGGAATTATCCCTCCATTCTTATTACTCATAGAAACATGTGTCAGAATTATATTTCTGTAACTTTCATTAAGTCTTGGGTTTATTTCGATTTTAAGTGAATGAACCAATAGATTCATGTTCTTATTGATATTTTCGATTATTTTCAGAGTTTATTGCTGTCGTTAATATCAATTCCTGTGTTCCGGTCTAATGTGTTCGTAAATGATATATTATTAAAATGTAGAATTTCAGGATTAATGAGGAATAATCGCCTTTTTCTGTAATATTTATGATGTAAATATGGACAAGAAATCAAGCATTATTATTATTATTATTATTATTATTTGCATCGGTTTTAATTATTACGAGATGTAGTAAAGAAAGAAAAGTATCTCCCAAACAGCAAATAACAGTTTTTTCTTTTCGCACCAGGATGCGTTTATAAATGATGACATCATGAGTTACAAAGCATTAACGGACTTTTCACGTCTAAAAATCAGTTTGAAAATCACGTAAATGTAATTTTCTTTTTTTTACCTACAAGGCATGTGGAACTTTCTGATGGGCAAAACGAAAATTCTGTTGACGAAATCAGCTCAATTAATTTCCTCATCCTGATGGAATTAAACTCCCGTGCCCTAAATGAAATAATTGATGGCCTTAAAGCAAACGTAACTGTCATCATTAGTTAAACGTTAACCGCTTGCCCATCGGCCTTGGCTGAAATTTATGTTAGTGGTTAACTGGAAAGCTTTCTTGTTTTGCATAAACCGCAACAAATTGTTCTCTTTCGCTTTATTTAAAACCTAATTTAGGATTCGACCCATCCGAACCTGCTTCTTTGTTTCGAAGCGGTTCGGTCCCTTTTTTTTCATGCATCCACAATAGGGATAAACTTTTTTAACCCAATATGAAATTCATATGTTGCTAAACCCCGAACTTAGATGTTCGAAATTCAAAGGTATGTTGTAAAATTTCCATTTAGTTTCATCGATCATCCGGAAGCGTAGATGTACGTATTATTTGTATACAACTGTTAGTAATTCAAATTCTTGTTCTTTGGTGGAGTACATGATGCTACAGATTACTGATAGATATGTTAAATACAATTGTAAATCAGTTCTCATACATCGGAATATCGGTCTGAAAAAAATTTGCTTTGCTCCATATATTGTATTGAATGAATCTTATAAATAATCCAGGTATCATGTATCCAATCAGAGGAAACAGGTGTGGAAATCTTTCAAGTTCTTT
This sequence comes from Ricinus marginatus, assembly GCA_028565995.1. NCBI lineage: Eukaryota > Metazoa > Arthropoda > Insecta > Psocodea > Ricinidae > Ricinus > Ricinus marginatus. Next base: position 31,614 of record JAOWBB010009620.1, read on the forward strand.
CATTCATTATCAAGGCCAATTATATGAATAAAGACCCCTAAACTATCAACACTTTTGATGAAACCTTTTAGTAAATTTTTCAAAAATTGTTTTTTGAAGCATTTATATTAATATTTCATATTCCATTTTCAAACAATAGTTTTTCTCTTTTAATTTGATTAATATTATACAAATTTAATGATGCGTCTTGTAACAATATGAACTCATGATATATGTTAATAATATTACATATATCATAGTATACCAGTTTTATTATTAAATTGGGAAAGATTTTAAGAAAATACAATACTAAATTTTTAATCTGCCTCTAAAAGATTTAGGCCGCCACAATGTGGGTTTGGAGATAAAATTCTTTTGCTATATTGTTTGTCCTTAGCTCTTCCTTAAGCCTTCATATGATGACTGTTTCTCTGATATATTTTTAGATAATACTGCATTCTCTTTATATTTTGATAATTACATAGCGTTCATTGCATACCACTGTCCACGAAGCAGATATTCTACTACTACAGAAAATTGTGCATATTTTCTTTGATTAATCAAAATTAATAATATTATTAGAAAATTTAATTTTTTTGTAGATTATTTTACTTAATGTACCAATGACGCAATTTATTTCGTACACTGGTTATAAGAATTTCTTTTAAAAATATATTATTTTCGCTATCGACCTACATGCAAGTTATTCGATTAAACCAATAATTTTATGATTAAATAACAATAACCTAATTTACTTCAATGAAAGAAAAGTATAATCTTTTATTTCCTCCATTTAAAATGGGGAGTTTCTTCCATTTTTCCCTTACATTTCTGTAATAATAGAGAACAGTTTAGGATCAAAGGGATGAAAATCAACCCCACTCAACATTTTAATTTTGTTTTCTTTTTTGTATTATTAAGAAAAAAATAAAAAAAAAAATTCATCGAACAATAGTGCTGTAACGACAATGTGGGAGTTTTTAACAATAAATTATTTGACAGTAAGGCATTATTATTAGACAACCTGCAATTTTTATAATACTGTGTGAATTAAAGTTTTCAGAATATTTGAAAGGGGAACAAAAAGGATTAGGATTTAATAATCCTCTATAATTTTTTTTTACCGAAATTCATGGAAAGAATGGCAGACCAAATTTATTAAGATGTACAAACTGCATAAAAATTAAATGAAAAGTAAAATGTGCCAATGCAGATAATACGTGCTTATATGTAAATATATTTCAATGTTATCCTTAAAACGTAATATAATCATTTTCAAGAGAAGAAAATTGATTTTTATCAACGTTGTAAGTTATATTGTATTCGTTATAATCATATATTGAAAAAGTCTATGGTTTAGATTTTAGCATTGTTTTACCACATAGATATCAGGTTTTGGATGCTTTTAAAACCATTTCACAATTTTAGTCTTAAAACATATCAATCTCTCATCAGGATGATGCTATATTGGTTTGATCTTCCTTCTCCATCCTGCCGTGGGAGTTAGCGAAGGAATCTTAACTTTTTTAGCATGTCCCTTTATTTCTTTTACACCCTAAAATAAACAGCATCCGGATCTTCCTATGAAAAGAATGAAGAAGCCCTTTTGCATCATTTACTCCTGAATCTTCTGGCACTATTGATTTCAGTCAAACCTAATTTGTCACACTTTTTTTCTTTTCCTATTGACATTTCTAGTAAACATATGTATCTTGTATCGTGTGTCTAATGATCGAATTTTATTTTTATAATAAACACCGAAAAAAAAGTATTCTCATTAGTTTCAGTTTCTTTTTTTATGAGTTTGAGAATGCGTCAATGAATCATTTCAATGTATTCTTTCTTGTACAAAATGCGCAGATCAATTTTCACTGTCTGATACATTAAAATAGCTAATTTAGTCTGTGAGGTATGTTTTTCGAAAACATAAGAAAAAGAAATAGCATTATATAGTTAACCTAATCAATGACGAGGAAGAAGTTTTAACTCAAATTTAATCGAGATTCTGCTTTTATTTATAAATTGTCTAAAAAGACAAATAAAAAAAATTTATTAATCATATTATTTAAATTACATTGTTAACATCTTAATTCATAAACAATGTCTTATGAGAAGGATTTGGATTGATTTGAGAATCTTCCAAATGGATTTAAATTGTTAAGTATTCGAATGTTATTTCTTTTCTGTTAGTTCTGCCAGCGGGTCTTTAATTTTTATCCATACAATGCAGTAATTCAAATCAAATGATGCAAATGATTCTCTTAGAATGTATGCCAAATGAATGATGCAAATTCAACTAATTATAATGGGTGTGATTACGTTAAGTTCATTAAAGGATCAGTCTGCCAATCTGATAGCTTATTGTTATAAGTTTTAATCAAAACTATCGAATTAGATTATTTAGATTAAATCTTTATTTATTACAGTAACTTTTAATTCCAGCAAAATTTTCGAAAAATATTTTGACTGTCCTCACCGAATGGCTTCTGATTTTTTTACCATTCATATTTTTTTCTAGAGTTGCATATACTGCAGAAAAGCATTTCCGGTGTAGTGATAATTATCAAAAAAAAATGAAAAAACGAAATTTGGCAATCTTTTTCATTCTTCGTAAGTTAAATATAAATTTAAAAGAAGAAACCCTTACGGGCTAAAATTCAAAACGAACCGAATACGCATTAAAATCCCTTGCTCTTGCGCCCTTTATTACTTTCAAGAATTTTTTGTTAATGAGCACGGTTTATAATTTAATATTCGGTAAGTTTAGTATGGGCGTTTATTTCTTTTTTATACTTCCAGATGTTCGTTATTTTTGCCCCAATGCCAGATTGAGGCTGACGGCGCGTCCCGTGGCCGGTTTCTTCAGTCAGTCAAGAAGAAAGTTCGGGTGATGTATAGCAGCTGAGTTTCTTCACGTGTAATCTCGTTTATTTTTATGTAAATTTTCATTACCAGTGGATAAATCTATTTTATTTTACTTATTAATTTTAAATCGACTTTTTTCTTTCTCTTTTGCATTTCGAATTCAGCTTCTCTCGATTAAAACTGAAATTACGTGGAAATAAAATTTCTTCCAAGTTCGTTAAATAACTTGTTTAATTGCTTGGTGATCATTTTATCCAAATTTATGGGTTTAAGCATTGGTCATTCACTCTGATTAACATTAATTTTTTGTCACTTGGATTATTGTTAGTATTATCTGGATATCTTTTTTTTTGGTCAGTTTTTTCACGTCAAAAAGACCGGTAAGCTTTTTTTGCCTCTTTTTCTTTTCTTTTAATTTAACGAACAATTGAGCGGTATTTCCATGAACTACTTTCAATTAACGGAAGTTGCACTTGTTGCTCTTCCTCACGCAGGGAAAAGTCGCCTAATCCCTTGAACGCCAATGAACAATGTCAGCGTTTTTTCGTTTGACCAATAGAATTTTTTTTTTTTTTTCATTGAAACTTTGCGCTGCTTATGTGTTCGCATCTCGGTGGTAGCGGTATTAATCATTAGATCAAGAAATTTTGTCAGGAAGGGGATTTACTGATCCGTCGTAATGTCGTGAAGTAAGAATATTTAAGATGTATATAATTTAATAGCGTTATTTCGAGAGATTCTCTCTTCAAAAATCTGTCAGTTTGGCCATATGGATGCTGTTTCTGGTAAAAGAGGTCACAGACATGGCATTTAGATTTTCTTCGGAAAGTGATCCCCGCGGAATCATGACAAGTAACGTTTTATTTTATGGTTTTTGTGGTTTCCGATTTTTTTTTTAAAGATTCGGTTACCATTTAAATCGGAATAATAAAATGTAATAATTTACATTAGAATATGGATGGCATCGTTATCAAATGTTTGTTTTTGATGGCGGTTCCCCATGGTTTAACACCTTTTTAAATATAAGCGGTTGCAATTGAGGTAAATGCAAATTGCCCTATCTAGGATTCCGGCATGTAATTACAATTTTATGCAAATTCATAATCGTTATCGATTTCTGGGTCCATTTATACGATTCTGTTTTTACTAATGGCTTTGTATTCATTGTGTTATTGGCCTAATATTTTGTAATGAAAATGTTCAAATTCAATTTTTATTCCGTTTAAGAATTTATTTTGGCCTTTTAAATTATCACTTAATCATTTGGTGAATATATAATATATATTGATCAGTTAAATATAATTGTTAGAGAAATTGCATTTTTGACAATTTGGATATTAATACAAAATTAATATACACCAATGCTACTTTAATTATATGAAAAGTTTTGGATTTTCTTGTTTTATAAATATTTTGCTAAATTATCTTAAGGATAATTATTTAGTTCTTCCTTGGTTGATTGTTAGCATATTAAATTTGTTATTTCTAGTATATAGTTCGAAGAAATTTCGACTAATCTCATAAAGACTGGCTGCCTCCCAGAACCCGTAGTGCCTGTCAAATATTTCAGGCAGTTTCCGATTATTATTCTTGATGCATTGTCTGATTAACTTAAAAAATTATTCACGATGGCTTTTATTATATTTTATAATACACCAACTCACAAAAGATTAAAATTTTGTTACATTCGGCGGTGCCCTGATGCGTCATGGCACACTCTGAAAATAACTGATCTATATACAAAAAGCTGCTGCACATTGCTTCTAACGTGGAGAATAAATCTTAGTTATCCTTACATGCTTCGGTAAAACACCCACACAGGAAAATAATTTAAAAACCTAAAAAAAATTCTTGTTTAGTACATTTTTCTTCTGCAAATGGTGTAAGTGAGGCGGCATTGAATATTATTTGTAGAGGCGTATTTCAAGGGCTTTGTTGTTATATTTCATAGACGTCTAACTCATATTATGTTGAGTTTTTTATTTGGAAAGGGGCAAAAATGATTAGTTATTTAATTATTTACAATAAATTATACTACTATATCAGACATATATAATCATTTATTCGACAACGAATTTACAATAGCCTAAATTTCATATAAATTGGTTTTTTTATATTGTTACCATCCACTTTTTCGTTCTCAATTTTTTTTTATGTTAAACTAGGCACTGCTCTTTTGCTTCCTTTGATAAAGTGGTATTTATTTTCTTATCACCCACACTCATGATTTTCGATCAAAATAGTTAATGCTCTCTTAAAAATATTCAATTGTTGCAAAATCATAATTTTTATTAATTTCAAATATGCGATGTTTATGAAATTTACCGCTTGTCACGTGAGCTTCATTAGAATGTTACCTAAAATGAGTCGATATTCTGTGTAGTTTTATGCATTCAAATCTTGAAAAAAAGCCAATTATTCAGTATTTGTGACTCCTTTACATGTCGTTTATATATCTAAGTAGACATTGAAAATAATATCAGTGATATTAACTATGACAAGAATATTAAAAAAAATGTTCAGCCTTGAATTAAAATCGGCCTTGGATCTGACTTAACTCAATTGAAAATTATTTGGAACATTTGTTTCCTTTTGGAAATATTTTGTTAAAGAAATTTTTTATTTATTATAAATATGAACGTTAATGCATATCAACAGTCTTTTATCATTTTCATAATTGATTTAATAGGAAAAAGTTAAATTATTTTTATTAGAATGCTTTATTAAATTAAAAATTTTTGAAATTTGCAGCAAATATGTTTTTCGTAGCGTCTTGTCAAGTAAAGAACCTCAGTGAAAAGATATACATCATACATATTAGTAGACATTGTCGAATTGAGGCGGCAAAATATGACTTGGTAATATTTCAGTTGGTTATCAACGAAATAAGAAGACATCGAGCTTGAAAAAACAAATATCTCTGTTTAAGTAAAAGAGATAATATATGTTGAAAGAAAATTAGAGTACGGAGCAAATATGAAATTTTACGGTAAATCCCGCAAAATAAAAGTTTAAAAATAAGATATCAAAAATTATTTAGCCACAGTAGGTCCCTGCGGTTCGAATGAAATTTTCGAGTAACAGTGGTAGATATTAGAAGCTTAGATGCAAAAGAAGAAAACTATTTACCATTTACGAAACTGAGCACATGACAATCGATGTGGATAGGTTATTCGCGCCCCAGAAAAAGAAGTCACGCTTGAGGTAGACGCAGCGTACCACAATGACATACTTGGGCTCGGCAGATGTATGTCATAATATGGAAATGATCTGCACGTGAGATATTTATTATTATATGAGAAAAAGAATGGGAATAGGGATATATTGAAAGGCTGATTAAAAACCCCTATATTTTCCAGAATGAACAGCAACACAAATAACAGTTGCTTCTCAACAATAACGGAAAGCGGCTCAATGAAAAGTGAATGGAAAAAAAGTTATGCTTTTAGTGTTGAAGTAGATGTATGACCAAAACTCTGATAAATTACCAGCGTGACAATGGGCAGAAACGGAAGTACTTCTTGTGGCTTAACAATTGTTATGATAAACCGGTCTTGAAGATAATTCTCAAAGGTAGATGCAAATTAAATGAAATACATTTGAAATTACCAAAATATAGTTTATCACGTAGAATGGCTTGTTCCAACAAATATCCTGAAAGATGTGACAATTGTCAATACATACATTGTCGAATATATAAAGCACTTGAATTATCAGACTTATTCGGAAAATGTACATGCTATGTAACTTACCCTAACATACTAGCTTATCCCGAAAAACTCATAGCAAATGCATCACTAACGGTCATATTCTTTAACCAATCGGTAAAGACGAACTGAACGGGGCCAACAAATCTGACATCGTCATTTGAAATTCCCAGAGGAATTCGTGTTTAATTTTATCGACAAATAACGCAAGTATCACAGATACAGGAAAAATTGAGATAGAACTTTAAAATTATAATCAAAAAGTAGAGATCAGCCATATACAGAAGAAAAGAACAAAAGTGGTGTCCACAATGGTAGCTGCCTTTGGGCACAGTACAAAGATTTTTGAAAGAGAACTCAAATCAACAGCCACCACGTATCAGCAGAGACTTGCGAATTCAGGACAACTCTTCTCACACATTCTGACGAAGGTATTGCTAAAATTCAGTGAGCTCAGCATCGGGTGCGCTCTTGAAAAAAAAGCTTGAAAATTTTTTTTAAATCACACTGAAGACAATAAAGCCAATTAAGGATCTCATGTCGAAATACATGAAATATTTTTTCATTACGGAATAATTAGAAACTGGAAAATTATATTTATTTAGATCGTTTCATTGGTATTTAAGGAAGTAATTAGAATTTGTAAGTGAATTCTTCTCATTTTCAGTATCAGTTTCATAGACGTGTAGCACTTAAAGTGATAGGATTGCTGTATATCAGGGAGGGTAATTACAAAATTTTTTTATATTGAATTGAGGTAGGTCGGTCTGTCTTAATTTTCATTATTTATATCAGTTAGGAGCATAGTGTCTCATAAATATGATGTTCATTTATTAATATGTAGGAGCAGGCGCCCTTATATTAATTAGTTCTCTTTGCTTGCTGATGATTTACCATTAACTATGTGACTCTTTTTATGGTTATCATTGAGAAAGAATCCAGTCAGGGATTTTAGAAAATGTAACCAATTAGTCAAAACTTTGAAAGGAGACATTTTTAATTTTTCTTATTATATTTTTGTGTTTTGTAATTTAGGAAATTTTTATGTAGTTATTCAGATCTAGTACTTGAAATAAATTTTTTTTATTCTTGAAAAATTGACGTTGTTTCCCTTAGCTATATTTGCTAATTTCTTCACCATAATAGATTGCCAAAAGAATGTTCGCTTTCTCCCATATGGCTGGAATTTATTTTTAACGTTTCAAATTTCTAATTTTATATATAAGATGAGACATTTGCATAAAATTTAAATTGCTTGTGTGTTTCATGTAAGGTTGGAACAATGAGATTTATCGAAAATCTGATCCAAAATTTCTTTTTCATTTTTCTCTCATGATTTTTATGAATAAGGCATTTCTTTTTCCTTAAAACAAATTCTAGCAGAAAAATCAAGAATGTTTAATAAAAGATGCTACATTAACAAAGCCATATTTCATTTTTACACGAACATTATTTCTGTATTGACAAAGAAAAAAAACTTTAAGGCAGTAATCTGTCTATTAATGGTAAGCTTTTCATTGGCTTAAACATTGTTCGTCCGAGTGCTGCTGCAGATGAGTAATTTATTTTATTTTCATGAAGTATTTTTTGTGGTGAAGCAATTTTTTTTGTGAATAATTATTTTGATTTGGAATTTTTTTTTGAAATAAATTAGAATCATTCTCTTTTAATAGACTCTCAGTGTCCATTGGTTTCTATTATTTATTTTTTTCAAAAAATATTAGAAAAAATATATCGAAAAGATTTATAAATTTTCTTTAAAAGCTATTTTGCGTTATGATTTAATATTTGAAACATTCAAAATGCAGAAATTGGGATTTTCAGATTTTTTGGTAAATCCAGAATTTCATTTGATTAGAATGTTAAAGTCTGTGTGAGAGATTGTATTAAATGCAGTTTTTGATTCAAAAAAAGCATGAAAGAAGTACATTTTTACGAATGTACGTTTGAAAATATGGGTAAGAACCATTTTTTTTTTCAGTCAAATATAGGAAATTAATTAGCAAAGGAAATGCATTTGTGTGAATAAGTTCTGAGGGAAGATACTTGTCAAAAGTCCGGTATATTTGGACTCCAGCTAATAAATGGTCTTGGTGATTCGGTCTGATTCTCATGAGATTTAACGGGAAAAACCAAGAGAATGAATGAAAGAGGATGGGACTCGTGTTTCTCATAACTGGAACAGGATTATGCTTTTTTCGCTTGGAAGGCACGTTCGTCCGATCCAGGGATTATTTTACTTGTAATATCCCATGGTTCGCGTTAATCTGGAAACAGCAAAATTTACACCTTTCCTAACTTTACTCTCCATATCCATTTCATGTTTCGTTCACATTTGACTGGCTTTCAATCTTCATGTAATTCGTCCCCATATTTGCAATATTTATTTCAGAAAAGAAACATAATTTTTCATTCTTTTTTCCCTCGATCAATAATCTTTAATTTAATCTTTACTTGGTTTACTGAGTTTAATTTGCTAAATCGCAGTAACTCGCTCCTTTTGCAATTAATGTTATTAACATGAAACTCCGAAATATATATGTATACACACACACACACACACACACACACACACACACATATGAAATATTATTTTTCATTATTCATTGTTCCAATAATTTTTGGTGTTAAAATGTTTTAAGAACTTGATATAAGAAGCGTAATATATTGAGAAATCTTAACAAATTTTTTAACATAATTTGTAAAATGATTTATAAGTTTTAAAATACGTGGGTTTGATTTTTTAACATATACAGATAAATGCAAATTATATAATTTGTTTCTCGATATGAAAGAAAGGACTATTTCTTATTGTAACACTATTAATGTTATTGTAAAATATTCATCTGTTAAAACAATTAGTTTTCTTTAAAAATGAATGTTTGCATTTCATTTATGATGTCAAATTTACCATTTCATTTTGCTTATGAAATTTAAAATTACATTATTTCACTTTTCAGCTAAAATAAACGAATTTGATTATCAAAAATGAAACTTGAGTTTAAGAACTGAAAAGACGTTTGCATTGACTTTTTGAGGGTTTGTTTATACCTCATCATCATTTACATACAATCGTTCTTCACCGAAAAAATTCACCATGTTGTGCATCTTTCGACAGCTACTTCTCACAAGATATTCAGAAAGTATTTTTCTTCTCGTTTATAAAATAGAGAAATCAGAAGTTCGTAAATGAAGATGAAAGAGGGTTAAAACATCTCCATTAGGACTCTGTAGGATATACAGTTTACATTTAAAAATTTAAATTGTAAAAATAAAAGCTATGAGAAATTTATTGAATTGTTACATAAATAAAAATCAATTCTCTCCTTTTTAAACGGACTATTAAAAATATTGTAGATTAGATTTAGTTTAAATGTAGCATTATTGCCATGGAGTATGATGTTCATGAATTTTTGGTTTATTACGGAATATATAACGCAAAAAAAATGTGATCTTTGCAAGAAAGTTTGAGTGAGAAATAAGAAATTTTTGAGAATTGGCATTGCTTTTTATTACCAGTCTATAATTTCTTTTTAAAACATGTCAATTTTGCATTTCCATCAACACAATTCCCCCTTTTTAAATTTTATATGGACGTACAAAATTTATGACTTTCACATAATAACTAATTTTTTTTTAGTTCACGATTTTACATTTTCTTCTTGTAAGGAATAAAAGTAACATGTTTTTCACCATATAAAAAATGTTGTAATAGTATAAGTTGAAGTAATTACTCTATCGAATATATGTTGTGGGAAGATTTGTGTTCTGCGATTTTTTAGATTTTCATTTCTATCATTTATAGAAAATTAAATATGAAAATAAATTTCTACCAAAACTAAAAAATAAATTATTTTTTCATATGAGTTGTGATTTTCGAGTGTTAGAGCTTTTAGCTGCTTTTATTTAAATAATGGAGGTGACTAACAATTAATCTGCCTCAATATTCGTTTCTGTTCAGTTTTCTTAGTAATAAAAATATAATTGTGATGGTTTCATATGAAAATTATTGTGATATATTGTTCGATTTTTAACTAAGTTTAGCGTAATATTATTAGTTGGAAAAATTAAAGAATGTCATGTTTCATTATTAATGGATGAACACAGAAAATATTTTTGCATATTATATTGGTTCATTATGTGAACTTGAGCTCGGGGAAAGAGACCATTGCTTAAGGAATAATAAAAAAAAGGTGGTGTGGAAATTAAATGTAAAGTTTATGTTTCACGGGGTTGTAATGCATTTAATGTTCCACACGTGCTGTTCATATGTTTTTCTCTGTTGAACCTCTCCAATCTGCAGCTTTTAGAGAGATTCCTGCCTTTTTCAATTTCGCCTTGGAACAATCTCCACCGGCAGCTGCAATTTTTTTGTTTTCACCCGGACTTTGTTTAGACGTTTTTAAATCTGTTTTGACGCAATGGCGTGGCGTTTATTCCGCGGGAATCCATGGAAAATAATCAAATCGGAAAATCCGTGCCATTTTCCATTGAAAATCCGCGCAATACGTGAAAAATTCATTTCACTCATTTTGCACGAATACGTTTTATTGTTTCCGGATTTATTTTTAGTTGGGAGACCGGACTGACAATACAAGTGACCGACAGAGTCATTGCACTCCCGTTTCCCTGGGATACTCGGGCAAGCTTTTTCGGATGCACTCACGGATCCCGATTTTCTGGTTGGTATTTGGGGAGGATGGGGTGGAAATTATAATGATCGATGAGCATCCTTAAATCATTGTTTTCTCCCGTCAAGCAGATTTATCAAGCAGTCGGTTTTTAGTCAATCAGTGCTGGATGGCATGAGAAACATGTTAATTGGAAGATAAAATATAAAATTGGAGTAAGATTACACGAAGGCAGTGCCGTGGTTAGGGAATATAATCGATGAAATTGGAAATTGTGACGTTATTTAATATTAATACAGCATTGTGTATGATTGTAAAATCGTAGCGGGCAAATATCTCATTTTCAATAAGTCACCGAATATTAATCGGCACGGAACTTTAAATTTTTTATCAGCAAGTACAATAGTGTTCCTTCTCTTGGCCCGGAATTGGATTAAGATACACTCTCGCAACCCAAATTGTTGCCTCGTTGGATAATAGCGCATTACATATGTAATAGGGGCTCCAGGACGGATTTCATAGATTTCGTTGTAATTGCATATGGATTATTTTATAATTGACATGTTGAAGGTTTTTTAAATCAAGTTCATTTGCATTGTTTCCGTAAGAAATTAAGATTTGATGCGTTTTAATGCTGTTTTCGTTACGTTGACGTCGTCACTGAGGTGAAACAGTGAAAGAAGGCGATTATCTTTGAGATCTTAACTAGCAACTGTCTTCTTGAGTGGAATTATCAAATAAAAGATGCCATTGAGCTCTTAATGCTAATACAATGGGCTCAATTTGAAGATAATAGTTTCTTTCGGACGTGCCCAATTTACCGTGATCTTTTATTATCATTACAGTATGATGGCTTTTGAGTTTCAAATTTAAATTTCAGGCATTATATGTGGAAAATTCAAAATTGAATATCAATTATGAAAGGCAGTTTTGATATTTATAAAATTATGATGTTAAATTTTGGCTAATGTTTGAAACCATAAATGTGCTAAAATTTAACAGGTATGGAGAAATTGATATATATGTAGGCTAAAAATATCAAATTACCTATCTATCTATCTATATATGTGTATACATATATATAAAATATGAAAATAAAACTTTCTATTTTTTGATGAGATTAAGGAATTGTACTTATAAAATTGTAATTATGCTTTTACTACCTAACTGCAGAATTAAAGACGAAAGTCGATGTTATATACTATTTAAAAAAAATTTTTATTTATAATTTAAATATATTACATCGGTAAGACTTTTTTTTAATCAAACTATTTCAATATTGAAGAAGAATTTAAGATTTGGTTTATATGCATATTATATTTATTACTGAACGACGTGTGCCTAATAAAATATTTCTGCTTTGTTGCTTTTACCAAGGAAATAAGTGAAACACAATTTTATAGAAAAGTGTATTAAGATAAAAAAAGCCGTCATTAAACCAGAACAAATTAAAGGATGACTATCGTAATGTTTATTTTTATTTTTATTATCATTATTAAACATGAAGGTATAATAATAATAATAATAATAATAATAATAATAATAATAATAATAATAGTAATTGTAATAATAAAGATGATGGTGATGTTGATATTATTTTTACGAGTTCTATCAACTATGATATGTTTAATTTTATTGAGTCATTATACATATATTTTCAAAAATGAAATTGTTATAAGCTACAAAAATCTTAGGTCTTTACTTCTGTAATTTAAAATGAAGTTCATATTTCAGCAGCTAACTTCAGTATTTCATTCCTCAAATGATACCTCATAGACTATCATATCGGAGATTACCATGTAGTTTTTAATAACTCGGAGGATTTACGCAAGTCATTTTCAGATTTATGATTTTTTTAAAAATAGATAATAGCTATACAATGAACAGCGATTTATTTTCATTTTCAGATTTCATTTAAGCTGTTGATTTCCCTATTATGTGACCCTCCATTTTCTTAAGCTTATTACATTTTTAAAATAATTTGAGGGTTAAGTTTGATAGTAATATATGACCTTAAACAGCTCTACCCCATATATATATATTTTTTTTGTATGAGAAAAAGCTTTAAAACCAATGAAAAGCTTTCAAACTTTTATACAGACGAAGAATGGTTGAGATCGTTTTACGAGCCACCTAAGATATAAATATTTTCCAAGGATTTTAGAGATTTTTATTAGGGCCAAGGAACCAGTATCAAAATTAATCTTTAGAATTATTTGTGGTCTAAGTATAAAATGAAAACGTATAAATAATTATAAGAATAGACCTATGTCTAAATCTTAGGTTCAATTCATTTTAGAAAAGAAAAAAAATAATGAATTATGATTATATATATGTATATTATTTAGTATAAATTTAATTTAAACTATCTGACCTTCCAAAAATGAATGTAATAAATTCAAAAATAGTATCCTGATAATAAACATATTTAAATTTGTCTTTTATATGGAACCAGGATTTTAGTTATTAAGTAGAGAACAGTTTGCACTCTAAATACATTTAAATGCTCTAATATAACATTCAGTTAATTCAAAACTAAAAAAACCAAAAAGATTTTTTGTTCATTCTATAATATTTGATTTTATAAATTCTAGGTTATTGTTATTTAATCTATTCAAACTTAGAAAACTTTAAACAATAATAAAACAGTGTGATATATAACAGTAATGTTACTTTTGTTATTAATTAAGTACTTACAATGATCTGTAGCGGCTAGAACTGGAAGTCTTCTGCAAATCTTTGCCTGTTTTAAGCTTATGCAAGTTTGATTCTTCTATCATCGTTCGTTTTCCATTATATTATCCGTTCACATATTAATTCAATGTGAAACGAAAAATAGAGCGACATTTAAAGAACAGAAAATAGCAATTTTTTTAATGTAGTAGGCTATATAAAAGTGAATTTTTCGACACAGGATGCATTGAAATATGAAACGCGACACAAGTCACATCTGAGAGCAATTATTTATTGAAAATAGATTGGAAGATGAAGTCTTCGGTCCTCGACACATCCACCCTCATTAAAAAATGCTACCCCAAAAACAGCTCCAGAGAATAAGTTTAAAGGTGGAGGATAAAAAACATGATTTCATACTTTGTCAATCTAAAGAGTTAAGTTATGCGAGATTCATGAAAGTATTTTTTTATATGTGGTATTTATTTATTTTCGTCTTAATTTCACATTTTCGACGCTACTTTTATAATCGAAAATGTAAAACAAATAAAATTTTAATGGTTCATCCGTATTCTTACATTTATTGTAACTGTGAATGTTAAATATGTTGCTTCTTTTACGAATATTTGCTAGGTTTTAAATCCTGCATTACTAAACCTATAGGATCCTTATCAGGATGGGAGGGGCACATGTGATGTTTGATATGGTTGTTGGAAGTCAATATAAAAAAAATTCATTATCCACTTTTGAGTATTAAATATGGCATTATATTACTTTATACATTCAAATTACTTGCAGTATATTTTGATTTTCGCCCGAATTAACTAAAGGTCCATATAATAAGAGACGATATTCTATTTGGATGATCATGCATTATGAGTTTATGCAGATATTCGAAGGTTTACCATATGTAATGTAATGTCGTATGCATTGCTGTTTCTATTATAAACACAAAAAGAGAGGAAGTGCTCGCGACAAAACGAGAAATCAAATCGCATTTCATGTTTCCTTGATTACCTGTTCCCCACATAAAGTTATCTGTGAGGAGATATATAATTTCAATATAAAAACATCATTAACCATTTTGTAAATTTAAAAATTGTTTGAAAATCGCCTTATGGATGGCAAAAAAAAGTATTGGAACCGCGATAATAATAAAAAAATAAACTGGCTCCTCTTTCTGATTTAGTAATTTTAATTTTTTAATATTTAATTGCTGCAATATAAGGAGACCTAGCGAGCCCATTTAAGAGGTAATTGTAATAAAGCAGCTGTGGATTCCTCCTGGAATATTGTGTCAATGAGCGATATATGAAAATGGTTTTAACTGTAATGTAATGTACATCTCAAACTTATTAATTTAAGAGAAAATGGACGAGATAATATAATGAATTTGTAGTACGGATGTAATTATGTATGTGAATATATTTCTGTTCATTAACGAGACGTTCATTGGGAATTAACAATTGAAAATTTTTCATATTCTTATTCATTTACGTCACATATCCTTATGGAATTTTATTGCTGCACATTTATTATTGGTTCATTAAATATTTATTTCCGTATTGTTATTGAAATATTTTTTGTTGATTAATTCAATGTCTAGATTTTGATAATGTTTAATAATAGTATTTTGCAAACAAGGGAAGGGCGGCACTTGTGTTTTATAAAGTTAAAAAATTCTAATTTAAAATTTTTGGGTTATACGTTGATTTGGTTAGTTTTTAAGATTATAAAAAATTTAAATTCAATAAATAAAAATATTTCTTCTATTACAGTGATTCGTATTACATGTACATTCGTAATGCATTCTATTAATTTTTATTAAAAATTAAAAAACGCTTTAATTCAAATATATTTTATTATGCCTCTTCATGGTGATATAGTCTTTGAGAAAATAAGAATATAATTTTGAAGAAACAATCCATTTTAAAATATTTAATTAATAATTTGGCTCTAATTTTTGATGGATGCAATGTGAAATCAGCAAATTCTGTATAAAATTTTTTCGTATTACTTTATAATGTAGAGTTACAATCATTTGAATTTGAAAATATTCTCACATGAAAGTACGTGGTGAAAATTTGGCAGGAATTATTTTTATTTTATTCTTTTGCCAAATATTTTTCACTGAAATATTTATTTCGGTCATGTGTTTTATTTCATATCATTAAATCCAAATTACTTCATTATTTCCATAAATCTGATACAAATGCCATAGTTGAATATGTAACAATTATAAAAATATAAATAAAACTATGGAAAGTTTGTTTTTTTCAAATGTAAAATAATTATAAAACATATATTTTTTGTAATATATTAAGATATTTTATTTCATATAAATATGTGTGTTATAATTAATGAATAATACAAATAATTAAATTTTACTTAATTGTAAAATTTATGGCACCAAGCATATTATAAATGCAGTTGATAAATTGTAAATGTTGACAATAACTGAAATTGTCAACATACATTTTACTTACACTTTTTTAAAATTGGTGTTGCATTTACGTTGAAGTTCAGGATGAATTGAATAATTTTTTTTAATATATTGCAAATCATAGTATTATACTACAACTTCTTCACAGTATATGTTTATAATAATTATGCTTTAAGTTTTTCCTTAAATATTTGTCTTGCTTCTTTTAATCCGCTCTTTTTTGATTTTCCTTCTATTGAACTTGGATAAATTCCATTTCTTTGTTTTTTTAATAACAATTATTTACGTATTTCGTTCAGGCAGAATAATAGATTTCTCTGATCTGGAGTACTAAACAGATGAAATCATCTATACCTGATTTTAAAGTTCAGAAAAATTAATATTTAAGTTCTCTGGTTGGATCATTTCCAGCTATAATAATGTTTTATTTGTATTACCATTTATATCTATTTTTTCCCATTTCTATAGAAGAAATAGATCCATCTTATATATTAACGCATGATGATTTAGAGTTATAAATGATGAAATAATTTTATTGAGTTACTATTTTCCACATTTGCTGTCCATAATTGAATATGACTAAATGAATGCTAAGAATTTTGCAGTGTTTTCCACATATGTTTTCATGCAATAGAATTATAATTTTTTTCTCATAAATTTTAAGTTTTTTGTAATTTTTGGAATGACTCATCATTTATAGGGATAATAAATAGTAGAAGTTAATAATGATAATTTCATGTATTAAATTTTTTACATTGAATGATATTTTTATTTGTATTATTCATAAAATAATATTAATTTTTTTAAGGTTTTAAGGTTTACTGATTATTTGATATATTTTATTATCTGAAATAATTAAAGTTTATATTGCTTTTATTTTATTTAAAGAATTTTGCATATTTATAATTAATTAATTTTAAAAATTCTCCATAAACATAAATTATAAAACAATTAAAACATTTTTTTTAATACATTTTTTCAATGTTTCATAAAACTTATTTCAGACTGTGTACAGTCTTTTTTCTTCTCGTTCCACGTTTATTCTACGATTTGAAGCTAAATCATATACAATGCCTTTGTTAATAGTGTCAGCAAAGTGGTGGATTATAATATAGTTCTAATAATTTATAAATAAATTGTTAAAACCATTTGGTTTTGTTAAAAAGTCTTGCTTTTTAAAAAACAAAATTAGCAAAAAAATTTATATTTCAGACTTTATTAAATTTATATTATCATTTTAGACTTTAAATTTATATTATCAAACTTTTTATATTAAATTTTTTTTGTATTTAAATGGGTTGATTCAGTAAAGCTTTTTTACGTTTTAAATTTTCAACTACGCTTTCATTTCTTTTACAGAAAATTGTCGTACTGCATAGAGCTATTTGAACCGATTTTGAATAATCATAAAACTAAACTTTTGATGTTTAATTGAAAACTTAAAAATTTCGATTCGAGATATGTTGAAATTATATTTACCAAAAGAGATAATAAAGGAAAGTATTCTACCTTCTTTCATTCGTTCCGTCAAACTTAATTTAATAATCTAATATGGAATGTGGATATAATAATGGTTGTTTTATAAGTATCACATTTTTTTTGAAAATTGATATAGATTAATTTTTAAAATAGCATTCAGTAGTTAATTAAAAAATTAAAATAAGAAAAATATACTTGTCATGTGATTTCATAAGCTAAGGTGAGTTTAATGAAGCTTCAATTGTTGATTAAAGAAATTAGTGTAGATTAAAAATATTTTTAAAACATTATGTATGGATTTTTTTCGTTTCTATTTCAAATTAGAGAAATTTCATACATTCAGATATTTTTTATTACATTAAGATAAGATTACATAATGTAACATTTAGCGAGGATGAATTTAACTTATTTATTTATTCATAATTAGATTTAAAATTAGCAAAATCATTTACATTTTTGGAATTTCAGTGTGAATTATTCATGTAATTTTAAAGCGAAATTTTAAAGCAGAATGTCGGAACGAATTTCAAACAACATAGCTTAATGGCAATATCTTTGATAAGATTTAATAATAAAATATCGCAGTCGTAATTAAGTATCTGATTTGATCTAAAGCATTTAATATTAATTTGTTTTGTAACTATATAAGGCAAGCTGATCATACATGTGAAGAAAAGAAGGCCAAATGTGGGGACTTAAATGAGAAGAAATTTTCTTTTATTGTCCGAATTGGGTTGATGCAGTTACCATTTTCGGAGTCCAAACGATTAATTTTGGAATTTTAATATGATGAGTGAATTAAATTTAATATATATATATGTTTATAAATTTGATAGCCGATTGTTGAAAGAGTACTGAAGTACTATTAAGTAATTTTTGAATATTTTCTTTCCTTACTATCTATATGTCCTATAATTAACATACTTGTACATGACATTGCAACTATATCGTATAAATATAAAATAATACAATGGTTGATGGTAGCGTCCGATTTGAACAAAAAATTTAAGCTTTAAAATTATAATTAAAAGAAAAAGGATGTGCCATAACTGTCAGTTGTAAACCACCGAAAATTAGTTTTCAAATGGCCAAAACAAATTTCACCCTTAACACTTGTTCTTATAGCACTCCCGTAGGGATGAAATGATAGATTAGTATTCCATGTTATTCTTCTCTTTCTTGACCTTAAATAGTAAAACCTTTTCAACAATAACAAAACATTCTTAGAAATTCTTTTCAAGTAGAAATGCCAATGGTTGTTAAAAATATTTCATTTAAAATTTGTTGCGTTTTAAATGAAAAGGAATCACTCAAGAAAATAAGGCTCTTCATGCCTTTTTAAAGATTAATTTTATTCGAAAGATTGAATCGAAAAGTAAAAAAAATTTAAATAACCGTCCTTAGTTATAAGCGTTCCTTACAATATTAATTCTGGCATGCTTTTTTAATAAAAATTTTTGTTTTAATGTAATGTCATCTGGCTTTTATTCAGAATCTGTCAAAAACTGGATGCAATGCAGGCAAATATTCCATAAAATTTTGTACACCCCCGGAAACGTTATTTTTTAACGGGTATTTAATGTGTTTTCTTATGACAAGGTCCTTTATTCCGCTGTTCTTTTTTGAGGGAATTTAAAAATCTGTAAAAGAAAATTTCCAGCTGAAGAAACACGAGACTTTTAGTTATGAAAAGTTAGTTCTTTGGACGTTTTCTAAATTTTTATATTGTACTTTTAGATCTATGCATTGGCGTTGAGATTTTTGCGTTTTACATGAGCAAAATAAAAAAAAAAAAAATTTTTTTTCCATCATTTGCTAAGGATGAAACATAAATCACACGAAAAACAATTTAATTGTTTATATCAACTATTAATTATCCTTTGCTGTGAGTCATAATGCATTTGCCTATTGATGAAATTACCTTCTGTAATGCATTTTATTGGCGTTAACTTAAAACTATGAAAATTATACATTTCATGAGTAACAATATTCTGATGTTATCCATGCAACATTTTGTTTTTAATATTTTTTTTTGTCAGACATTTTTTTTTTTCACTTGGTGCATTAATAAAATCAAGACGGAAAATTGAATACTTTCATCAGTTTTTTTATTCCAAGACTTTCAACCCTTTCGGCATCGAGTTAAAGTATGAAAGCATTGGAGGTTAATTAGAGCTTAAGCGACAAAGAAACTTTTGTATTGTCATCCGTTAGTTCGTCATTAAAAAAAAAAAAAAAAAAAAAAAAAATTTACTTTATCTTCGTATTACTTTTTTTTCTGTGGTTTAAGTAACCCGTTTAAGAACTAACAACCCTCCTGAAATGACAGAAGACCAATTCTTTGTTATATCTGAAGATCCGGAAACGATCCAAGTCGGCTTTTTATGGTTCTCTACTTGACTTTCTAGGCACGTTTTGTTGCCTCGTCTCCAGTCTCACCCATTTCGAGTGTCGTATAATCAGTCTTTTATTAATAAACAGCACTTTTTTTTTTTCGGCGTAGATTTCAAGATGTGCAATGGAGGCAACCCCGAATGAAGTATTGTGACATTTTTAAAAAAAAAAATTTCAGAGAAAGTTTTTAATATGTAAATAAAAATTTTTATCCATGTCTGTGACCGCCACGTCTTTTGCTCTAATCTTGGACTCAAATGGTGTTTATCTAAATGTCTGGTCGCATAAATATGGTTAGTTTGGCCTGTCGGAAGTTGAAACCCCTTTCTGAAACATACCGTCCTGAATATATATATATTTTTCCTTCCCAAATTTTATAACTCCAAAATAGAATAAAGAGGATTACACGAATCTAATAAATTATCCTAATCTTAATAAATTTTTGCACAAGGCAGGGAATATAGGTTTTAAAGACAAATTGCTTTTGAAAATGACATAAAACAAAATTAATATATTTTAACCACTTGAAAGGTCTCTGATAAAAAAGTTTGGATAAGAGTCGACTTTACAAATTGGATTTCAATTGATTGCTGCACAGGATCACGAATAAAAAGAAGCGCGAAAAAATAAATAAAATTTTGACTTGCTGTTTTTGTTTCGTAATTGGGATAAAAAAAAAAATTTAACATAGTGAAGAAGTCGAAAAATTAATTTCTTCGAAAATTCATATCAGAATCCCATGGAAGTTTATTTAAAAAAGGTTAAGCGAAAAAAAAATCAAAAAATACTATTCTGCAATTAATTTATAATTAATAAAATATGTTTGCCTTAATAATTAGTAACAATTCGGTTCTGTTAATTCGTTATTATAAAATTTATTTTTATCAAACCAAAAATTAAAAACAATTTGCTAAGTTCTTTAGCGGGGAAGAGATTTTATTTTCCCATTTTTATTATAGCAACCGCTATTTTATTTATTTGTTTTAGCATGTGAAATACCTTTTTAATTCGTAAAGATTCTGAACATTTTTCGTTATACAAGTAAATGAAAATATATAAGCAGTTATTTTCTGCTTTTCTTTATTATTGTTGCTTCTTTAAGGGAGTGCAGCTCTTTATTCGTTTTTTTGAACCAGACAGATTTTTTCGGATTTATCAGCGACCTAGGTTAAAATCCATTAAAACCTTATTTAGGGAGGTTGTCCCTGTTCATTTTTCCTCGAGATCATCATTTGAAACATATTTAAGAGCTAATTAATGGCAGACATGCATGAACTTTTGAAGTGGTTTTCAGTGAAAAGGCGCCTTGAGTTTCCATTTGAGAAACAACACAAGGAATTTTTTTAAGGCTAGGACTGTTACGCGAGGTCTTGAATGTTCAGGTTTTAGCTCGGTATGGTTATTTAACATTTGTAGCATAAGAGAAATGTTTTAAAATAGTCGAAAAAAGAAATAAATTGGAACAAATTAACTCTAAAAACGGAATGGACCGTGTTGCTACGGGGTGGTCACACACAATGGTACGTGCTTCTCAAGTGCCTCACTGCTACAACATGAAGTGTTCGTTTATCTTTATCTCCTGAATGAGTGTCTACCGTTCAGTTTTTTAGACTGCTTTATTTCTTGGTTATACTTCTGTGCTGAAGTGCTCGCACGTGACTTTTGAAATTATTTAAATGATAAAGGAAAATAGAGATGTAACCGAAACAGAAAGGCTATATATTCAAATTAAATCAATATCAGTAATAAATCATACAATTCGTGGTTAAATATAAATTTCATGATTTAATATCTACTTACATTTAATAAAATTTTGATTCTTCATCTCTAAGTGTCAGATTTCATTAGTTTTTTGTAAACAAAAGTAGTTGCGAAAATTATTTTCTTATACACAAAATCATGCAGATTACCATAGGAGTTATCTGCTTGCAAGACATTAAAAGATTTCAAAGGATTAAGTAAATTTACTAAGGGATCAAAAACCAAAAAAATCTAATTGGAGATTGCATTCATCTCAACTTCATGTAATTTAGATTAATCTTTATTAATTTGTATTAGATTAATATTCTTAACCAATCGCTGTATGTTGGCAAATTTGATTTTTTGATTTCAATTCAACATTAAATGTTTTCAGGTTGACATTCATAATTAGAAATCATTTATCTTCATTTCTAAGCTTCTGTAAGAATATACAAAAATATAAACAAATCCATATATTAAAAACTATTTTGAATTTTTAACTTATTATTTTTCTTCTAAATATGTTAAAAATTATTCGGAATTTCTTCTTTATAGATTTATACTATATATTACTATACTAATATTATGCTGCTATATATTATTCATAGTAAGGAACAAAAAAGTTTATTAAGGTCTAATATGAAAAATCAGCTTACTGCATAGCTTTTTGATGAATTTATTGATTAGTCTTAGAATTTGATGTATTATTCTTTTATATGATAAAATTTAAATATTTGACCATTAATATCTGAATAATTCAAAGCAGAGGAGAACGAAGGCTTATATGTTAATACTTTTAAGTGAAGAATCGAAAGATTCATGAGTTATTAGCTCCAAGAATTTTATTATCTTTTATTATTATGTTCAAATAATTTCTTATACAAGTTTTTTTCATGTCTTGATAAAGGAAATACTCTTGCTAGTTTATATGGTTTGTTTAATTTTCCAGATTAACCCTTGCGCGAGAACAGCTCAATTTTTGTATTTGTTTTGTCGGTCTTAAGGAAATTTCAATCTGGTCTTATAAATATTTTAAAACAATTTGCCTTATTATAGTGATTTTTTTTGAATGTTCATCAACTCTCACCGATAATGGGGATAAAAATGTTTCTTAAACTAGAAATGTACATAAAATGGTAAACTATTAAATATTCCATTAGAGATGGAAGAAAAATGAGAGCGTTTAATAAAGGTATCTGCTGAAATTTTTTTTTACAATATTCAAAGTGTCATGAACTTTAAATATCAAAAAGGAAAGTAAAACTCTAAGGGTTTTTTACGAAATATTTGTTAAAAAGTCATCAATATCCATTAAAGTATTGTAATTTTAATACAAGACAAAAGAAATTAGATTACCAAACAACCATTCCTCTTCTGCAATTTACTTGTTACGTGCAAAATCAAAATTTAATGGTTAAAGATAATAAATTTAGTTCTTAAAGAAAGTAATTTAATGTTTAAGAAATATCTACCATACAATTAACTCGTGTGTTAAGCTTTAACGGCATCCAAAATCCCATAATTATTCGCGTCCTTTACCATTTGATAATCGTAGCATAAATTCTTTGTACTATGGATAATGCGAGGAAATTAAAAAAATTATCATAAGCATTTTAAAAAGATTTTGCTTACTTTTTCGAATCATAACATATTGCAGGGATGAACATGCATTTATATTCGGTTTATGGGAAGAATATAGAAAATCGAATTAGGGGATGCGATTTAGTATATAGTTTGACCCATTTGAACGTTTGTGTAAGTGATGATGAATTTCGCTCTAATATATTAAAAAAACTAAAAAGAATCACCTTATGTGTCAGGAGGAAGTCCATTTGAAATAGTGACATAAGCCAAACGGAAAAGAAATAAAATTTTCGTTCGAAATTTATCGATGTCAAGGCGGTGAAATTGTTAAAATTGATAAGGGGAAGGGCATCATTTTTAAAAATTTTTACCCCTTATATATATATACACACCCATATTTAATGATATATATGGTGACGAATTAACAAACTTCTTGCTATTTTGCTCGCCATTTTTTCTTGTGAACTTCATACAGAATATATTTAAAATATATAAATAATCAGTTATTTGTATAAAATTAAGGCTTTTTCGATAATATTTCCCCTGCAAAAAGTAGGAGAATTGTGATAAATTATAGATATATAATGCTTATTCGGTTATGCTTATATGCTCAAAATAGTTGTTCCCTGATTATAAGATTTTCAAATGGACCAAATGTTTCGCTCCCCTAGTATACTGAACTGTGAAAACTTTTGAAGACAGAAATTACTATGAAAATATGTATTTTAATTCATTACAGAATTCATTCATCACAATTTTCATTCATATATAAATAATTTATTTCAAATATTCTGAAATATATAGAATTAAATTTTAATATACTTTTGTGTGATTGATTCGATAAAGTTTTGTTTCAATTAGAATATTCGTATTTTAAGACAGTTTCAACTGAAATAATTTTATTATTAATTTCAACTCACTTTATTTTAAAATTTAAATTTTAATTTTTTGCATAGCTGTAGTATGGAATATTTTAGACACATAATTTCTTATTTGGGTATAGCAATTCTATATTTCTTTGGTATTTATTTTATAAACATCTAAAACATTTTTTTATGCTTAGCAGAAACGAAATTTGCAAGCAATTTGGATGTAATAAATTTTTAGATTTATTTCCCATTAGAGAAACTAAAATCTGTTCTCCGACACCGTTCAAGGATTTCCAAATATAATAGCTGCTCATAAAGATGGTTTTTTTGAAAGTTTGAACTTAAAACAATAATTTTTTTCTTTTTTTTATTACTTGCCACAAAATACCCGCTGCTAGCGTTCATTATATTAATATTGAACTACGTTAATAATATTCAGAGTAAAATTTTACGGTAGTGGAGAGAAAATCAAATGCTAAATTCTTTTTCATTGAAACTGCAATGTTCGAAAATGTGAATCCTTTTCCAATCGGATGAATTAATTATTAAATTTCCATAGTAAAGATTCTGTTTTGAACTTTTCACTGTAATAGTTGATGCTAAAACTAAACAGAAAAAAAAAAACAAGAAAGTTCTGAATTCCATATCTTTAGGTACGGACTAAAAAGGTTGTGCCATAGATCATTTTTAAAACAGGGTGTTTGATGGTTCATTGAGTTCCAGCGGTGGATTCATAAAAGAAATGAAGATCGTGATAATCACTAGAGAATTTTTTTTTTTTAAAGAAAATTTTACCATATGTTTTTGTAATATAGCCGAAGTCTGATCGTGTACAGTTTATCCGTGTCTTCTGGTCATTTCGAAGGATTAGCATATTATAAATCTAAATGTATGTGAGTGTGTGTGTGTGTGTGTTTTTTGTGAAGTGAAAAACGTCGGCCTTCATTTTCATACAGATGGATTTCTTTGAATTTTCAAATAAAGTTTTCAATGCGGGTTCTTTCGGATAAAGGGAATCAATAAAAGAGTTAAGGAGTCTTAGTTGCTATATATATATACATATATCCTATGTCGTTCTCTTAAATGTTCTCTCTCCACGGTTCACGTGAAAGAGAAAATCCCGATAAATTTCTCTTTCTTTTTATTTAGCGCATGGCCATCAATCAAATTCGATCATTCCTTTGTGGCGCATCCAAAAAGCAATAAATAAACAGTGTTTTGTCGTCTAGTTTAACTCGATCTTTTAAAGGGAGCTTAAGCCATCAGCCAAAACAGGTAGCCCACTCGATTCGGGCGATTACCTTAACAATCGATCCAAGGTACTTTTCTTAATGTAAAAGCCTCCACGATTTATTTAGGAGACTCCCAGGGGCACTCACATTACCCTCATTGATTCTGCACACAAAGGAATTTAAATTTAAAATTTTTTTTGTTTTGGTTCCGTAAATTTTTTTGCCTTAAAACGTGAAGAATGCATTTTTAAGGGTTTCGCAAATTTGATTCGGTCAAATATTTATGTTCACGAAAAATGTGTAACTTAGATCACGGACTACAATGCCGTATTATTAGGACATATTAATAACTCCTGAATTTACACGTTTAGGAACTTTTTCTGATGCAGTTTTTACGATATTAATTTAGCCGAATTAATGTGAAGCGATTCTTATGAATGTGAATAAATGTGAATTTAAGGCAAATTTTGGTATTAATTTTCTTACATTCATCCGATAATGGGTTGGCACTAAAGACAGCTGAATGTAATATTAAGTTATACGCGCTGTGAACAATGGATAGCATTAAAAACGTACAGGTTCCTTCTCTTGTAGAAGAGCGGAGAAGTTGGGAAAAGGAGCAAGGGAAGGCGACCCGTTTGATTTTTCTTAAAGCAATCTAAGTCTACTTCGCCCGTCTGTAATAAGAGCACACAACACACATAAAATAACAATTACTATAATTTCATGAATCCTTGAAAGTCCTACAATAACATTCACATTTATTATAAATATTTTCACTTCTGCTGACCTGCTTGGTTTTATAAAATTCATTTGAGCGGATCATAACATTAATTTATAATACATGAATATATTCTTTTAAGATTGGTCAGAGAACGCAGCAATCAACGTAATATTGTGCTATAATAATTAGTTAAGATGATTCTTGTCATACGGCACAGCATAGAAATTTTTTATTATTACAGAGGTTGATTTATAATAATATCTTTCGTTAGATGCAAATGAATTTAAACTACATTAATTCATTTTTTTCTTCTATTAAAGTGTGATTTTTAAATTAAAAAAAATAGATAGGAATTTTACGCAGGCATCTCTGTACCTTTCCTTATATGTGAAAACAGGATGGTGCTTCCAATTCCATTTTAAAGATTACACGACTAGAATTTTCTTAATGGTTCATATATTTGTTAAACAAATATAAATGGAATGTTATTTCACTTTACTGCCGTGTAAAGGCAATGTGAGCGATTTCTGAAATATAAAATCAAATATCTTATTGTTACGATTTTTTAAAATTATATTGATTTTCAAGCATCTAGCAAATTAATCAATGTTCATTTATTTAGGAAGTACAATATTTATATGATATTTATGTAATTAATAAATAAAATGTGAATAAATATAAAGTTATATTCATGAAAAGTTAGTATGAGCAAAAAAAAGATTTGAAGTTAACAAAAAACAAAAAAATTTCGTTCAAAGAAACTTTGTGAAATAATACTTTATTTTTCTTGAATGTAGATATAACTATTACCTTTTTTCATATTTTTACAGATTGAATTCCATTTTGAAAAATACTCTAAAATATGCAAATTGCGATATTTTGTAAGTTATAAACTTTAAACTAATCTTGGGTTTCAAATACTTCCTTGACTTTTTATGGTTTTATTGTACTCTTTTCAATCGGATATCGTTATATTTTTTTGTGAAATAATTCTATTTGGATTTTATTGATTCCGAAAACCTTAATATTAGCATTTTCTTTAGCCAAAATATACCGATGTTGGAAATGGCATGGATCAGGTAAGTTACGTATTGACTTTATATTAAATGATGAAACACTTGTCATTTAGTTAGTTATTTTCTTCAGCGTATACTTATGTATGCTCACTTAAAATTTTGATTTGTGAAACTCTAGATGTGAAAATTTTTCTATTTTTAACCGTTTACTCTGCACAACGTTTTTTAAAACTTCTGCCCTTTTTCTTTTTCGGTTCTCAGAGAATTATTGTTCTTCATCTCGTTTCTCACACCTGGTACGCTTTACCAAGAGTTAAATTTTTAAATGGCCGAGGTGAATGTTGGTCTTTGGGATACATTGTTTGACGAATAGACTTCCCCATAGACTTTGAGAACCAATGCTGTCAATATGCAGAATGTCAGAAATGAAAAGTTGAAGGAATGTTACGGGAATAGAGAGGAGAGTGGAGAAGAGAGAGAAGGTTCCCCCGTTAAAAAGTCATATTTTAGCGCTCGAACCTCCATTTTTAACATTGAATTTTGCTTCAAATCGATATTGATCGGTCATAATTTTTTTCTATTTTTAACTAACCCTAATATTTATTTAAAAAACAAATTAACCAGTATCGGAATAAGGAATTTGTATTAAAATTTTTCAGTTTTGTAATTGCTTAAATAGATTTTGGAAAAAGGGCTACGTGTTACAGAATAGTTAATTTAGGAATAATTTTTAAAGTAAGAAGCATTAGAATTCGTACATATAAATGAGCCGTTAGGGATATTCTTGATTTTATCTTCAGCTGACATACTCTTTGTTAATAATTGTTATTAATTTATTTGCAGATATCCATTCATGACAGTCCTGTTGATGTATGCCGCTTTTATGTCAGTATTTATAATTTTTAATCACAATCCCTTTCTATTTCTTGACTATTTGTTCGTTATATCCATCTTCAATTTCAAGTCTTTTTTGATTACATTGTTAGTCATTCATATTTTCACGTTATCTTTAGCCGTAGCATTTATAAAGATAGAAAAAGTTTGAAGCAAACTTGAGTGATTAAATGAGACGATGACTTTTAAGACTAGTACATCGTCCTTTATGCAAAACATATAAACATTAAATATTAGAATGTAGATCAGCACATAATAAATATTATCACATCTCAATTTATTTTCTTTTTACATGAATTTCTTTTAGTTTCCACAGTTAATTTTTTTCATCATCAGTCTGAATATATCTTACGTGTACGATGAATATCCGATTTTTTTTTTACTTAATGGAACTGTATATATAATTGGGAGATGTCTAATGTAGAAGAGGCATATAACTGGAATGTTCTGTTTATATTTCTTAAACTATAACGAAATTGGCATCATCAAAACAAATATCTGGGCAATATAATAACATTGCATGCATTCATTAAAAGTAAACAAGAAAGCTTTGATTGAAGCAATAAATTTTTTTTATTTTTAATTATACTCTGGATAAATGTTTGCTATATTTGCCTTTAAAAAGTTAGAGTTTAACTTTCTGAGACTTCATATAGTGAACTGTTAAAAAGCGTGAGAAATTCTTTAAAAATTATGTTTAATATGATATGTGAGGAAATAATTTAAAAAAAGAAAATCTCGCTTTGCCCTATGCTATGCCGATTGTAATAATAAATGTCATTAAATTTGTTAACAAAATACAAAAGTAAATATTGAATATAAAACTTTTTACGAGTTTAATAAATGCTTTCGTAACCTTTTTTTTTTTTTTTGACGGCATTTTGGTGATGAAGAAGATAAGAAATATTTAGAAACTTTTTTTAAAATAATGGAGCAATGCCAAAGTTACTGGAACTAACTTCACTATTTTTATGTGTGGCTTCCAAAATGAAATAATTTTTCTTAATTACCATAATTATGTTTATGTAGCTTCATTCATTCATATTGTTGATTTCCATCAGTCAGTAACATTTAATGTATTTTTTTACTTAAAATTCCAATAATTCACCTTCACCCTCTCTTACTTGAATCATGGAAATGATATTATATTTCTTACGTTTAAATTATGATTTTTTGGTCAGCAAAAGATTTTGCTTTTTTTTAAACCATATTGAAAATATTTTCTGCTTTTTATCATCATATTCACGTTCCATTTCTTTTGTTTAAATATCCAGATAATAAAATGTTGCTCCCCGATTATATTTTTTTGTAATTAAATTATTTTTAATACATGTGAAATTTCTTTTTTCCAGACATGTGTTAAAACAGTTATTTTGATATGGCGTTGATCAATGGACTACATATTGTCCTTTTACTACCGCTTTTTACAGCAACAGCGAGGGTTTCTAGAATGAGAGACATCGTTTTTGAATTAGGTAAGTCATTTAAAATTTTAATTTTAAATTTGGTGGTTTACGATTAATCCATAAATTGCACCTAATTTTTTCTGTAGCCCTGAAACTATTGGAAATTTAAAAGCTTTGTAATTGTGTAAAAAATTTCACTTTGGTGAAAAATGTCTTGTCTGCTTTTTTGTATTTCATCACATCAATTTTTCACCTCATTTCCTAACATTTTCATGATATTGACCATAAATTTGGTTTTATTTTTCTCTAGACCAGTGCAGTGTGAATAAACGTTTATGCATAATATTATGTTTGCATGAATTGGAATTAAGTAAACAGCTGAATCAGAGTTTATATATTTCTTTTTTTGATGGCTTCTTTTAAACCTCACATTCATCGAAGCTTTTCTCGTGGAGTGTATAAAAATAGGTTTTTCTTAAACAATAAAAACCATCTCAAAGTTAATTATAATAAAGATCCGAGATTTGAGTTTTACATTTTAGGATAACTTAAAATTATACAGTTAGAATAAAAAATTCCGAATAAATTTTCAATATATGATTTTTCGTGCTATAATTTATGAAATTTTACTAAAGGATTTGAATAGTTCTGAGAAAGGAGAATAAAGATGTATAATTCTCGTCTTTCACTTATCCCTGACTTGAACGCGAGATTTTACATTCTTTGTGAAGAACTATCAACGAACCATAAATCAAATACTGTCAAATAAAAATATATATACACACACATACAATTCACTTTTTTTTTTACTATTGGGGAAAAAAGGTACTGCCGAAAGTTGTACCAGAATCGTCAGTGTTGAATATCGTTGAATTATATCTTAAGAAAGGTTCTTTTCTTTTGAAACGATTTTATCACTTACAGCAAAATTCAAAGTTTATAGCTTACACCCTAATATAATGATCTTAAATAAAAACTACCTTTTTTTTATGCCAAGGGTACCCGTAAAATTTAAAACAGCTCAAAAAAAATCGTCTCCCACGCCGAAAGCAATTTTATATTGTGAATTTATTGTAAAAAATGATGCAGGTGCACAGATGAGAAATATCGTTTTATAATCTTTTGATGCCAAATTTGCACCTACTATTGTCGAAATGACAGAGATTACCTCATTCTTTGTTACATATAATGGATGATGTTGCTTTAAAAAAAATCATTAATAATTATTGTCACGAGTGGAAAATTGAAAATTAGTTGATGAGAAACTTCGAGAGAAAAACTATTTTAAAAAAAGATCTGGAAAACTGTTATAATTTTGAACCCTTATTATTTTTTTGAAGAAAGGCAGAAAAGAAAATATACTGACTTGAGTAATGGACTGACAAAAAGAATATAAATCTAGAATGGAATGAATTTGTTTTTAAAAGCATTTTGGCAAAAATAATGCATTAAGGGCATTAAAGCAATCTAAAATACATATTCAGACCGTGAATAAATTCAAACATTTTGATTTTTCATTTAAAACATATCTATTTTAATCATTGTGAAGCACATACTTTTACTCCATTCAAGAATTTCATGATAAATATTTCCAATACAGCTTTACTATAAGAAAATTAAGAATTTGTTTTTTGCTTAAATAATACACATTTATAATTTCTAATACTATTACTACTTCGATATAAAAATTTTGTAAGATTTCTTTTATGAACTGAAAGATTATAAAAGCTGCTAAAAATAAGTTATTTATTCGTGAGATTGCTTAGGCTATTTTAAACGAATGTGATATTTTAAAAACTCAGTTTTTTTGTCATATATAAACTTGAATTAAACGATTTTCAGATATAAATCAATAAGGTAGAAATAAGTACTATAGATAATAAACATAAAAATTGTCGTTATTAATATTAAGTAGTTTATCATTCAACGAAATTTTTTTTAGCGCTAAAAAAAAGTTGCTTTTTAGTTTTCTAAAACGTTTTTTGTGTAATCTAATTAACGATTAATAAATTACGATGACATTGAGATCTCTTGCTGCCACGTTTTCGCGCCAAAAATCATTTTAACTGACGACGTAATAAATCAGCTATTCCGTCGAAATGCCAGTTTATGCTGCGTCCTTTTTCGAACCGTCACGTACAGATGAGGGAGCGTTGGAACTCGAAACAAAAAGAACGGAAAGGAAAGGAAGAGAATCCGTTGAGGTTTTTATCAATCAAGACCGCTTTAGAAGATCTTCGGCATTTTGGCTTGGGATCGCCTCGAAATTGTTGCCAACCGAAGGGTTCACAATTAACGGGTTTTTGGCGCGAATTACTACGGCAATGGCGAACATTACAAACAAATCTTTTTAATCTGTTCCTTTTATCCAGCGCGTAACTCGCAAAACTGGGAACGATGATTAAGGCAAAATTTAACGCACCTTGGTCGATATCTCGGAATTGTTATAGCACAATCGATTATTTCATTTAAAAGAAAAAAAAAAAAAAGAACAAAGAAAACCTCACCAATGACAACAGCGGATAAACCCGTCATTTTTAATACCCTAAATGATTCGATTTTGGGAAGAATCAACTTTCTAATTAATAAAATTTTTGTACAAATAAATCCGGTTATATTTTTTTCTCCCCTCATATCTTTCAACATTAACAAATTTGGATATGTCAGTAGGGCACTCATTAATGGTTAATCAAGTGCTACAAACGCTATCGCATTGCTTGTAGTTCATCGGTCTTTTTTTGTATTAACCTTTCACGCAAATTGTCACATGTGTGTACGGTTATTTTATTGTCGCTCAGATCATTTCATGCATCGTACATTTGCAGTTTAGCAAAAATTTAAAAGGACAACTAAAATTAAAAATTTTTTTTCCGAATTGAGGAAAGGAAAATGGGAAAAGGGGAAAATAACAGAATGCAAACTAGATTACGGTCCTGTAAATCAAATTCTTTCTCTATTTAATAATATTTATTAAAATGTAAGGGAAAAATTAATTTTTTTTTTTATGGTAGAGGAATCGAAAGATGCGGCAAATCGTTCTTCTGTCAGAATATTAAAAGCCTTATCTTATTAAATATTTTACCTAAAAAAAAAATTGGTAAGTACAAATTGTTTAAAAAAGCCTCTTTATCGAGAATTATGGAATTATTATTGTTATTATTATTATTATTATTGTTATTAAAGTACGAAGGAGACTGCGATGAATGTAAATGTGCAATATTCAAATGGAACACATAATTATTTAAAATCAATATGAATTTTCGTTCAAATTACTTTCCCGCATCACGTGGATGAGAAAAGCTCTTTTCACGTGCGGCCGCATATACTCCTGCCCAGTTTAGCCCACCGTATTAAGGCAGAGACAAAATTTTCGCTCTCTGCTACTTATTAATCGGTATTAAGATAGAAATAAAATTATAAATAGAAATTTCTTTTGGAGCATGAGTTTCCCCTTCGCGCCATAGAGGCAAGAGAACTCTTTCTCTTACCCAGGCCAGCGCAGACCCGATTTAATGGAAGCTGAAAGAAGATGAGGCCAAGTATTGGTGAGGGAAGCATGTGTTATCCCATGGTGTGTAGTAAATTCTAAGAAAATAAACAATAATGCATAATTTTATAAACAGTTAAAAAGATGCATTGAAACGAAAGAGTGAATTTTAGTTAAATGCCAAGTCACGAGCTTTATTGGAAATCCGAAAGTTTAGGAAACATTACGCACGTGCTCATATGCAGTATGTGTAACGGTATCTTTTGTGGGTTGCAATATCGCCAGTTTTACCCGTAAAAACATTTGCACAGTGCACATTGGTCTGAAAATGATTTTCCCCCACGTGGATTTGATCGTTCTCGAACGTAATTTACGTGAGAAATGGCTCGGATTATGAACTTGGTGCAAAAATTTCAAATACATTTCTCTCCCCCCCCCGGATCAATTTAAGCAACGCGTACCGATGTGAAATAAACATGGACTTTATCATTTTCAGATGATGGAAACTCCGCGAAAGTTGTGAATTTGGGTAGCAACATAAGAATTAACTGCAACTTAGAAGGAGGCGAAAAAATTTCGTGGACTAAAAACTTCAGCGAATTATCAGGATCGAGTGCAAGGATGAAAGTTATGAAGCAAAGGTAAACATTTATGATGTAAACGTATGGTTTGCATAATTTAAATGTGAATTAGTAAAAAAAAACCTCTCTCGCATAACTTTTTTTTTTTTTTTTCAGTTTAAGAATGAAAACGGTTGCCGAAGGCGACTCCGGTATATATGCCTGTCATTCTGGTAATTCAACCCAAAGTCTGATTTTGTTGGTGGGCAACGCGGAAAAGGAGGATAAGATTGGAGCAGCGGAAAGATTAAGTAAGAAAACAAGCAAGAAAAATACCGGCGAAGAAATGGCCGAGAATTTAAGGTACCGACCGAAAACGATAGTAAACGGCGGAGAGATGGACGATATCCAGTCCGACATGGCGGTTCGAATGAATTCGAACTCGGCTTTTCGAAACGACGAAGATGAATTCATAGAATCGTATTTTTCCAGCGACGGAAATAATCCGGCGAAGGAAACTCGGGAAGGTAAATTTTGATTTTCCTTGCGGGTTTTCTCACTCGCGACGTAAAAAGATGGTTTTCAATTTTCCAATCCTGATTTATAAAGTTTATTCGATGAAATTTTCTGGACAAAAAAAGAAAAAAAAAATGAAGGAAAATTCTCCTTCACATGGTGATATTTATTCGTACGCTTTTTAAAAAAATTCATCCACGACTGACATCGGCTACGTTTTCTTTCCAGATGACTTTTCAAGCGGAAATGCAATGTATGGTTTTCCGGATGAAAAGTTTGCTAGACCAAAATTAGTTTCCGCGGATAGAAAACTTCGGATAATAACAAAGTTTTCCGGCAGCGTATTGCTTTTGAACTGCGAAGCTGAAGGAAATCCGCGGCCGAACATCACGTGGATGAAGGATCAAAAACCAATTTCAAGGATGTTGGGAAATGTCCAACAAGAAAATTGGTCGTTATTAATGACTAATTTGAGCACAAGCGATTCTGGGGACTATACCTGCCTAATTTGTAACAGCGAGGGTTGTGTCGGTCACAATTTTAAAGTAAAAGTTTTGAGTGAGTTCACATTTACAACGATACATTTTGGATATTATTTTTAAAAATATTATTTGTTTTGACAATTTCGGGGAATAATAAAAAAAAATTGAATTTATTTTCAGATGAATTGAATCATTATTTTCGGCCTACGTTCAAAGAATTTCCGCAAAATGAAACTGTGTTTATGAGAGGATCGGCCACTTTGAAATGTTCATTTTCATCTGATAGCAAACCAGACATTACTTGGATATTTAGAAGGTCTGATATGAATAATTACAAAGTGGCTATAGACAGCTTACATAGGCAGACGGAGAAAGATCGCAACAAAATCATTTTGGTGAGATAATTTTTATGTAAAAACTTCAAGAAACGTACCCATAATTATATTTAAGATTTTTTAATGTTATTAAATTTTTCTTTTATTTTTTTATAAGAAAAAAGTCATGAAATTTTTGAAATTCAAACTTAACAGAAGATTATTTACAGAAAACCTATTCATATCAACAAACTTCTTTTTTTAAAAATAAATTTTAAAAAATACAATATTTGTAGAAGCATATTCGAATTTATATGCCAGCTAAATGTGTTGAATTTTTGTTTATAAAAAAACAAGTTTATATGACATTTTACGACATAAAGTGCCTTAGCAGAAAGCGAAGTATACAATTCAAATAATTTTTTTTTTAGTAATAAAGTAATAGAAAGGCAAAAATATGAGTCACTATTAGACTTAATTAATAGAATTTTTGATTTTTTTTAATAAAACTAAAAATATTAATGCATATAACAATTGAAGACTTGTGCTTTTATAGATTAAACCTGATAGAATGGATCCAGAAATACTCACAATTAGAAACGTAACACATGAAGATGAGGGATGGTATAGCTGTATCGCTGACACATCTGAAGGAACTGCAATAGCTAGTGCTTATCTCCGTGTTTTGGATGGTATGATACCAAGTTTTATAACGACAGTATTTATAATGCGTCGAGAAAGTAGATTTGTGTATCGCTATGAATTTTTTTCAGAAATTTTATGTATAATTTTTTGATCTTAACTTATTTGACGCATTAAGATCATGCTTCAGTTATCCAATTCTGTCGCCGGTTTCACTGTTATATTCACGAGAATTAATTAACACACAATTTGTGAACCATAGTATCAAATGCGATTTTTATAGTTTTAATAAAAATGTAAATTTATTTTTTTAATTTTTTGTAGTTTCTATGGGAGAAGCAATTGACACAGAGGATCTGGATAAAGATAATGATATTCAAACGACAGTTGGATCGTACAATTCAACCGAATTGAAAACTAAACCAAGATTTACAAGACCTGATAAAATGCGCAGGGTCTGGGTTAGACCTGCAGGAAACATGTTGAAATTGAAATGTCCTGCTGATGGTAATCCATCGCCGAATATTACGTGGACTAAATATGGTGCTCCACCTTCCAGACAGTTGGGACGGATAAAATATTCAAGATGGTCAATTGTTTTGGAAGATCTCGTAACAAGTGATTCTGGAAACTATACATGTCTTGTGTGCAATTCCGAAGGATGCATCGATTACACTTTTGAAGTTGACATCATAGGTAATTGGAATTCTCCGGCAGTTACCTTCATTTTTTTTAAATAGGAGTTAGCAGTTACCTTTAATTTATTTAATGTAGCACAATTGAAAAATTATTTCTTTAAAGGTTCAATTTAATCTTTCATTTGGTGATTATTATTGTGCAGATTTGTTTATAATTCCACTTCACCAATTTTTGCGAACTTTCAGAAATATTTTTCTAACCATCTATTAAAATATGTATGAACCACTCGTGTTTAGATTAGGTAAAAAAATTGTTTCTCATATTCTATTTTTCATCCGTTCGTCAAATTAATGAATGTTGGAGTTAACTTTTAATAATTTCGAAAGCCTTTATTATATGGGCTGTCTTTTAACCATGAATCGAGATTAAATTTCATTAATTTTTAAAAATATTCTATTCTGATCTTAGATTACCGCATTAAAAATATGCAGAATAAAATATGGATTTCTTTTTGGCAAAGTATTAAATTACAATTGCCACAGTTTTTCAACCCAAAACAATGAACTGAAATGATATTATTTTGAACAGAGCGCTACCCTCATAGGCCCTATATAAAAGAGGGATTTCCACGAAATCAAACAGTGCTGTTAAATTCGACGGTCAAATTTGAGTGCCCAGTTTATTCGGATTTGGAACCTCACGTGCAATGGTTGAGATTGCATTTAATGCCATCCGGTTCTGATAATGAACCTAATGGCACTATAATACAGGTATTATTTTGAATCTGAGGGAAATGGCTTTGTTTCATGGGCAAAAGTGGTTGTGGTATTTTAAAAATTATATTTTCACCTTAGAATTTTGTTTTATCAATTTTTGAGAATTTTTTTTAAAGGTATTAGTTTATTTTTGGTGATGGTTTCTCATCAGATCATGTAAAAATTTATTGCAGACTTATGTTAGGCAGTGAAACGATAATTTTTTTTTTATTAATATTAATTTTTACTATATAACCTATTTTTAATTAAATCAAGTAGAAGGGTTTTCTCTTTTCAAATGTTTCATGCTTTGTTTTATTTGGCGGTATTGGTTGGAAATTTTAAATTTATCTAAAGATATTATTTCCCTATTCTTCATTTTTCAAATTTGCTAATATTACATTCTTACTCACAGCCAGCTCCTCCTAATGTTGATTTAATTTTCAGTTCAGTTATTTATATTATTTACATTTAAAGCATACTAATCAAGCTGTGGTACTTAGCAGCCGTGTTGACTTTATTTTTATTGTTCCCGTGATCTCTTCAATTTGAGATTGTTGTAATTGCTTCAATTTCACATATTCGACGCTTAAGAAGATCAAAAGGTTGACCGTGACATTAATCCAAAAAAACCAGTTATATTAATGGTAAGATTAACTTTTAGAGGTTGTACATCATCGACCAATATTGACGGAACCGCCGCAGAATATAACTGCAGTTCGGGGAGAAAACTGCACTTTTAGATGTTCCTTTTTTTCTCAACTTCATCATTACATGGTGTGGGCACGTAAAAAGGTCGACGAAGAGGATAACTTGGAAGAAATTTATAATAATTCGGTGGAGGTATCTCTTAGTTTTATCAAGAGGCTCGAATTATTTATTTGCCACCTGCTAACAGCATGTCTTGCAACATAGTTAAGCTTTCTATAATTTGAAGATTACTAATATTTTGGAAAATTTTACAATTAAAGGGAAGGAAAAATGAATTAAAAAATTAAGGAGATATACGTTGTGATAAATATTAAAGACCAGTTGGGATGCATGAGCTTTGTATTCTGGATGGACAAAATCATTAAAGCTGACTAAGAATTTGTGGAATTTGTAAGAAGTTTTTTTAATTTTTATAAGAATTGATTTAATTTCATGTCTATTCATATTTCCTTTTGTTTGCTCTGTTTTTGCTGCTTTCAAGGATTTTGACTAGACAGAAATTATTTAGACAATCAGAGTGAGTATTGCATGAGGATACTGCATTAAGTTAGCGTTTTAAAAATTTGCTTCATTAACAAATGTGGAACAAGTGACAAAGAAAGGAAATTGAATTGATTGAAATTGGAATCGATTGCACATAATTTTTTATTTGTTATATAAAAATGTATTTAGTAGCTATGATTGCTTTAAGAATTTTATGTAATGTTGTTGATTATTTCTGAACCAAATAATTTTGCATTCTGCCCATTTGAAATTTAACTCATTTTCATGAAAATAAAGTAAAGTTTTTTGAGTAATTGAGTTTTTCCATTTCAGACTGGAAATGACAACCAGAGCCGTGATTACCTCTTAATTCAAAACGTTACTCATGAGGATGAAGGATGGTATAGTTGTATAGCGGGTAATAGCTTGGGAAATACCTACGCATCAGCTTACTTACGCGTAATAGATGGTAATTATGATATTCTAATGCGCGGTGCGTGTAATTTTACTAATAATGCAATAATGCGTGTATTTTATACATAAATAATTATTTTCTGTAATCTTTATTATTTGAAATTAAAATAAATACCCTGACTTTTCACAAGTGTTGTTTTTCAATACTTGCAGAAGAAGAAATTCCAGAGGCACTTGCTCAACCAGAAATTCCATATGTTTCCTATGCCGTGATTGCAATTTTTGGTAGTCTATTATTGATAATCCCTATTGTCTTCTTCATTTGCTTTAAACGATTCAAGAGAGTTAATAAGCAAAAATTAGCTGAAGCATTATACATGGGAAAGAAAGTGATAGTGGAGAAACCCTGCATAACGAGCGATGATACAAATGCCTCGGAGCCACTTATGTTACCGAGAGTAAAGATAGAAACACAAAAATTGCAGAATTGCAAAAGCGGTAATGGCAGCGTGATAGGTATATCTCCTGGAGAATTAATCAGCCAGTATGAATTGCCTTTGGATGCTCCTTGGGAATTTCCCAGGCATCAACTCATTTTGGGGGAAGAACTGGGTTCGGGAGCATTTGGTAAAGTAATGAAAGCAAAAGCGGAAGGCATTATCAAGCAGGGAACAACATCTGTCGTTGCGGTCAAAATGTTAAAAGGTATGGTGATTCTTCAGATTTTACATTCTTTTTTTTAAAACATTAGGGAAGGATCTAAAGCCAAGAATTTTTTTGTAGAGGGACACACTGATGCCGAAATGATGGATTTAGTGTCAGAAATGGAGCTGATGAAAATGATCGGGAAACATGTGAATATTATTAATCTTCTGGGCTGCTGCACTCAGGATGGTCCATTATATGTCATAGTTGAATATGCCCCTAATGGTAATTTACGGGAATTTTTACGACAACATAGGCCTGGTTCTGGATACGAACCAGCCATAGGTACAGAGCTTAAAGAACGTCAGGCATTGACTCAAAAGGATTTAGTATCTTTTGCGTATCAAGTTGCCCGCGGAATGGAATATTTGGCTTCTAGAAAAGTAAGATTCTACCACTATCATCACAAGCAATTCCAACTGTATTGTTTTAGGTTAAATTTTATTACTTTTTCCAGAAATGATTTCTTCGCGCTGTTTTCATTCGCATAATCTGTAAATTAATATTATTCCACAGTGCATCCATAGGGATTTAGCTGCCAGAAATGTCTTGGTCAGCGAAAACAATATTCTGAAAATCGCAGATTTTGGACTTGCACGAGATATTCACTCTCAGTATTATTACCGAAAAACAACAAACGGCAGGTTGCCAGTTAAATGGATGGCACCGGAAGCCTTGTTTGATTGTGTGTACACGTCTCAGAGTGATGTTTGGTCGTATGGAGTTTTGCTGTGGGAAATTATGACGCTCGGCGGTACTCCGTATCCTTGTGTGCCAAGAGTGGAAAAATTATTTCAACTTCTTCGGGATGGTCACAGGATGGAAAAACCTCCCTGCTGCTCGCTAGAAATTTACCTACTCATGAGAGAATGCTGGAGTTACCAGCCTTCGAAAAGACCGAAATTTAGGGATTTGGTTTTGAGCTTGGACAGAATTTTATCTTATACTGCAAATGAGGTGAGGATTTTTTTAGTTCATATTAGTTGATTAATTTTTTTTCATTCTTCAATCTAATTTAATTATTAGTATTAATTTAGTAATTTAATTATTATTAATATTATTTTTCCTAAAGGAATATCTTGATATGGGACTTCCGCAGGTGGACACTCCTCCATCCAGTCCGGAGAATAGTGATGGAGAAGGCAGTTTTCCATATCCAGGACATTTACTGTAACTTGGAATTTGATGTTATGAAAAAGTACAAAAAAAAGAATTTTATTTTGTTATTATTAGGGCGCTAATGGGTATTTTTTAGGACATTTAAAAGAGTCTGAAAGATTGAAAAGTCGAACATTTTTAAATAAGCAAAATACATATGAAAGGCGGCGCAGTGGCTAATTATTTATATTTATAAATTATTTTTAAGATTAAGAACCGGTTTAATCGGTTTATTTTTAAATTAATGTTTATTATACAGACCCATTAAAGATGGGAACAACTATACATAAATTTCTGACCATATCCATCGCTTCAGATTTAACTGAAGTTTTCGCCGCTTTAAATAGTGTATATAAATGATGCAGTTCGGCTGCAACTTATAACAAAATATATTTTATGTAATTTGGCATTTTGATAATTAAGTGGTCCAATGTGAAACCACAGGGATTCAAAAAATAATCAACGTCAGGTATTTTGAACTTTTTCTAAACACCTAAAAGGTGATGATGACAAGTAAGTACGTACTTTGATGTAATCAATGTAATGTTAAATACGGGTCATATAAAAAATGATAAAAGGTCGTTTGTCATGAAGACACTTGAAATCTGTCAAAGGCAAATCCTTTTTATAAGGGTTCAGAAAGATAAGTGCCATTTCTAATATTAGGCGACATTTATTTTTGAAAAATGTGTAATATTGTAAAATTGTGTAGCAGCCAGATACCAAAAGTGGGTATTGAGGCCTTTTTTATATGTAAATAATTCGTAAAATGGTTTTTTTTTTTCAACATAGAGACTCACTTGTGGATGTTATTTATATAAATTTGGCATAATTTCATTTTGTGTTTTTAAAAAAAATAAGGGAAAAAAAAGGAGAAAAAAAATTAATGTTCCGGACTCTTATGTGTATGTCAGACTTTAACTAAGAATAATTAAATTCAGTTTAATTATTTTCTAAATGTTATTTCTCAAAAGCAGACAAATTTTGGCTAACTCTTCTGTAGCATATTTATTATGGAAAATTATTTCTTATTTTAATTTATTAACTCAGCTCAAGATTCTCATCAGTAATTTATTTTTTTCAGTTTTAATTTATTATTAATATGCTTTAGTAGCAGAATTATTTTTTTTGTTAATCGAGTCAGGCAGCAATCCGCATATCACTGTTAAGCTCTCTAATTATGTTTAAATCGATAGATTGTATGTGGAAATTTGCTCGGCCTAGCTTTAAAAGTATTATAATTAAAGAAAAATGTACATTAGTTATAACTATTTTTTTTAAAAGTAAAACTAGTCAGTATGTATAATTTTGTAGTGTTAGTGTTAAAATGTAGATTAATTCATTAAATTGATTTAAAATTATGATAACCATGTTTCACTAAAAAAGCAAAGATCCAATGTTAATTTTTTAATGTTAATTGATTTCACTTAATTTTTAAGTTTAATTTTCAGAACAAAATTTATTTATTTTTTCGATTACTCTATTCCAAGATGGCTATAATGTTATTTTCAAGTATGTATATTAATATTGGCGATTCCGATGACTCCAAAATATGTTTTTTTTTCTTAAATTCCGGATTGAATTAAATTCGAACTAAATATTTAAAGATTTGCTTTTAGATATTTTGATAACTAGCATTTATGAACAAAAAACTTTTTTCAAACGCCTTTTTCACATATATCGGATTTTTGTAAAAATTATTTAAAAATTTCCTGAATTTTTCAAACAAATAAGACAATAGGGCGAATGAAAAATATATAATATAATATATAAAATATATATAAATATATATATATATTTTAGTAGCAAATAACTTCTGTTTAAGCCGTATTGTTATTGTATTTTGAAGTGTTGAAGATATGACTATTTCAGATAACTTGTATATAAACTTTGTAATAATAATTTTTATTATTACTTTTTATTACTAAATAAAATTTCCATACGATTGTTTAGAAGTAATGGAGTGTCAACTAAGTGTAATGTTGAAAAAAAGAAAGTCGTCTTCGTAAATATTGTATTTTCCTTTTATTTTTTCGTCTCGGAATTTTTTTTTTTTTTTGTCGCGATGGAAATAAAAAATTGAATGATGTCGATAATGTACGCTTGTCATTGAAAATTGCATCAGAATCTACCATAAAATTGCATTTTCAATTTCGCCTCTTTACGCACTCCAAATTCAGAATAATTTTTTTCGAAATTAAAAAAAACATGGTTTTTCACATTTAACCAGTCGCGGAATTATTTTAAAATAGAGAAAAGACCTTTGTATGAATCGTTGTTTAAATGAAGGGAAATTTTACGCCATTGTTTTAAATTATTACTTACAAGTTCTCCCTTTTGCAACCTCCGCGTCATTGTTTTCGTCGCTTTGTTCTGCGAAATGAAATTAGGAATAATTTAGCGGGGGCTGCGTTGGACGATAGCTGATTACGAATATAAACACGGAAATCAATCTTTCTCCGATTGTGATTCGGAAACCGTTCAAGTGACCGTAAATTAGCGGCCAGATTGATGTGGCGGAGACACTGGAGATAAATTGATGGCGCCAATGCGAGCATTCCCGCACCCGACTCCACAGGAAATACCGTTTAAAACGCCGGGAAAGAGCGTAATCATGAAGGAAATTCTGGAGATGATTTTGCGGAATCTAATTAAGTGAATCTGAAAATGGCGATCGAACGAACACCGCATAATGGAGGCTTTTATTCAGTCGTCATTTGATGACGACATTTTAATTTTCGGTGATTTTTTTTTTTTTTTTATGTCTTCGCGTTTCGAATTAGCGCGCATTTCGCATTTTCCCGAGCGGAGGGGGTTTTAAAAAGAAAGAAATGACCGGTTTTCAGTCACTGTCAACGAATTCTTCCTCGGGACATCTTTAATCACCGGTAAGTGCTTCGTTATTGCTCTCGTTTATGTTTGATTAATCGAACTTTCATTAGTCTCCGTCAAATCTGGAGTTCTATGAAAAGCAGCGTTGCCAGTTTGGCGGGTTGGAAAAAGTCGGTGGGCAAAAATTAAAAATTCAGGCTCTGAATTTTGTTTCAAGGCAAAAGAACTGCGAGCAGGGATGAACAGATTTTGGAGTCTCGTCTTTGGAATTGTTCTGATTTGCATTCTGTGCGAGGGGCAACTGACTTTCACGCCCGGATGGGGAAAACGCTCGCCGGGAGCGGGCATGGAGATGGGTTGCAAAGCCTCCGTTGAGTCCCTCATGTACATCTACAAGTTGCTGCAGGCCGAGGCACAGAAAATAATAGACTGTGAAAAGCTTTCCGGGCTGTAGGCAAACTCTTTGAGAATGCGAATTCCATTTGGGAACAAATAAAATTTGAATATTACGAGCGATTTTTCTTTTCATTTGCTTTCTCCTTTTCTCGAACCGGGTTTCCTTGGCGCGGAGCGCGACGTCCGGACTCGCTTCGTCTCTCCCGTTAAAAAAGACATTCGCAGGGCTCTCGGATGAAAATTTCGATAACGCTCGCGATGTTAACTTCGTCATTTTCGGTGAAATCTCCGCCGGCAATTCAAGATTCGAGGGGATTTTGCGCGGCATCACGCAGGCATTCCGGATGGCCCTCATCAATCAGGGATGGAATTCCTTAATAAATCCCCAGTCGGATTATGGGCGATTTCGCTTTCGGATTAAAACGTTATCGTCGCAAAAAGATTCTGCGTGAAATAAATAGCAAATTATCAGGGAAAAAATTCCGTTTGGGAAAAGAACTGAACAAAGGGTTGCAACCATGAAATCCGATTTATCTCCCCGTTCCACGACCCGCGTGCCATTAATCTTAAGGACAATGCGGAAAAATTCTTTTTCTTTTAACTTTACGAAAATATAAGGGTTGAATTTTCTCCAGAAATTAAGATTTCTTTTTTTTTTTTCTTTAGTTTTTCACAAAGGTCGGGGGCTGCCTGTCTTGGGGGCGGAAAAGAGGAAAAACGCGATTTTTACGTTCTTGTTAACTTTTACGCCGCGCCTCAAAAACAAATTTCACACGCGTTCCCGTTCCGGAGGGGGGGGGAGGGGGGGGAAATCGACATTTTGCGGCGTTGGGTGAAGAGCCTTTTTAGAAGTGCAACGCCTTCAAAGCTGCGAGCGTGGTTTTTATGCATTCACCGCTGAACGCGAAGTTTACGGAAAGTGATTTTGCAGGCGCAAAGCGCCAACAAACCCCGCCGCCTTCAAAATCGAGCAAGGCAATC
The DNA here is from genome assembly GCA_028565995.1 of Ricinus marginatus. NCBI lineage: Eukaryota > Metazoa > Arthropoda > Insecta > Psocodea > Ricinidae > Ricinus > Ricinus marginatus. The sequence continues at coordinate 76,325 of JAOWBB010009620.1, forward strand.
CGCGAAACGTTAAAGTGTGCGAAATTGCGGAAGTCTTCGTCAGCAGGCTTTTCCTTCTTCCTATCACTGTTGTTATTACTATTTTTTTTTTAATTAAAAAAAAAATAATGTTTTTTAATATAAATATATATTTTTATATATATTATATATATATATGTATATATGTTTTTAATATATATATATAATTTCCGTACGTAAAAAGGAATCGCCTCAATGGGCTCGACTGACGAAAAAAAATTTCATGGTTACGAATTGATGCCAGCAGAATTATTTCCAACGTTCCATGTGCACTTGGGATTCCCTGGCAATTTTTCACCGTACATACCTGAATCCCGGTTTTGGATGCCGGGAGCTTCGGTGGGGGAGGAAATTTTCCTCGTTTTTCGGCACAATGACTTTTTGATGCTCGCCCTCGGCGAGGACTCCGCTAAAGGAAAGGACAATTAAAAAAGGATGAAATTGCGAAGAAAGTACGCAGGAAAATACCTTTTTTTTTTTTTTTTTTTTTTTTTCTTGTATGTGAGTAACGAGAACAACTGCATCAACAAAACAAAATCAGAGAATGCAGCAGCACAGATGTAGTAAAAATTAGAAAAAGAAAAAACCTGATTATTATTAAATTTTAATTTCAGCTGCGACCGCTAGAAAGCGAAAGCGGCATCTTACAGCAGCAATCTATATTTTTTTACATGTTTTTCCATTTATTTCAAAAAGCAGGAAAAATCGGGGAGCCAAAGTGCAATGATTTTAAGATCAAAAAACAAAAGTTTCCTCCTTGAAAGAAATATTCAGTTTCCTCGTAGATTCCGCTCCTTGCTAACCCTGGCATTTTGACGTGTGTTACATTTGTGTTCGGACATTACACGTTGTGTTCGGATGCAGCTACAAGTAAATGCCACCTCTGCCGGGCGGGAAATACGGTTTTGTCAAAGCTCGAAATGTTCAAAAAACAGCAAGCAATTCTCTCGGTTAATTAATACTTTTGTTGTACCTCTAGTGTTCGGATTCAAATTTTTAAAGTTTTTCAGAGTTCTCCACACCTAATTCAAAATGCATTTCCCGTTTATTCTTACTGTTCCCGAGCGAAATCCGATCCCAGGGGAAGCGTCAATGGAGAAATGCATTTTTCCATTTTCATTTCTTTCCTGCCCTTCAAGGCGCGCGAACGTGCGATGATTGCCCTTTTTATGTTTCCTTTCCGATTCGCTGTCGCGGAAATCGGAATTTCGATCCGTTTCCGAACAGCCTGAGCCTCAACCTGTTCGGGGACTCGGTTTGAGGCAAGTGCGCTTTTGCGTATGGATCTTAGGAAAGTTTTTGTCCACCTAGGAAAGGTTCAGGTCGAGATTGGCGAGTTTAACTGCCGGGCGAGATGCGCCACTTTTTCCCCGGTCAAAAGGCACGCCCTCTCCGCTGCCGCGTCGCCTTATTAATTGTTCGCGGACGAAGAAGGTTCCTCGTTGGTGGGAGCCTCGAGAAACTTGTCGGAGCTCATGACGAAGTCGAAATCTCCCTCGGGAACCGCCAGAAAGGTGGATTTTTTCTCGTAGTTTCCGTTGCTTCGAGGCGTCAGGAGCGTTGTCACCCTGTTGGGCGAGGAAGTGCAAAGGCGAACGTTCGACACGAAACTGTTCATCTCCGCTTGCTCTCCGTGGTGCCTGCAGCTATCGGGGCAACCTGGAAAATGGATCGGGAACGTGAGAATATGGCAAGGGGCTCTTGATCTTCCGCTCCTCCGTAAGATTTTTCTTTTTTACTTCGTTAACAAAAATCAGATTTTTTGCTCAAGAGGATCATAATCGATAAATTGTGATTTATGTAATTTGAACTCTCAGGAAATTCGATTCAAACAATGTTTTATTAATGCGATCTTAATCGCGGCAAAGCTGACGGATTTACTCAATTTATTATAAGGTACAAGTTTTCCTGTCTTTTACCTTGCATGGGGATTCCCAACCTTCCCAGTATATCGTCTATCACCCTCTGCACGCTGGCTCGGATTTCCGAGTTTCTGTATCCGTAAATCCACGGATTAATGGCACTGCTGGCAAAAATTGGAAGCGACAAGTAAATGGACATCCAATTCCCTAGTAAACGCGTTCCATTGAATATGTCAATCAGCATACACGACTGTAATATAAATTTTCACATAATAATACTTACATTTGTGGTAGTGTAAGCTAAGGTTCTGTCAAAAATAGGAAAAATGAGGTGGTAATTAAAAATCGAAAAAAAGCCGTCAATCCTTTTTTTGATGTCGTTCAGCACCATTCTTTCACAATGGATGAAATCTGCCGAGCTCGGCCTTAAAATTAGGACGATATATTCCGCATATACGTATTGCATTTATATCCTCCAAATGAGGTATCTCTTATTGGCTAAATCAAATGCGCAAAGCGTCCCTTCAGGAATATTTTTCTTCCACTTCGCATATAAGGCATCGCCCTTTTCCAGGATGGTTATTTCTGTCTCTGCAGGACCTGGCGCATCCACGTGGAATCTCCAATCCACATCGAACCTGCATCTGTTTAAAGGATTTCCGCCGCCTCACGGTCTTCAGTTGCAGGCACAGTGATTAACTTCTTAAGAGTGTTGTTTGTTACTGACAAACGCTAATCTCGCGCAATTTTGAGTTGTAAATTGAGGAAAATGTCATGTATATCTTCATCGGGATCTATTTTTCTGATTTTTTTTTTTTTATATTTAAAATACATGTACATCGAGAAACACTCTTTGAAATTTGACATTTGGTTTCAACGAAATCGCAATATTCAATGTGCAAAGTCGGTTTTGAAATGCCTTTGTACGCGGATTTAGGTTTCAGGGGCCGTCGTTAAAGGCTATAATTGGGCAATCGAAAGGTTACCTGAAAAGGCGTCCACAGGCAGACGAAGCAGCCGACGGTGATTGCGAGTGTCTGGCCGTATCTGGATACGGTTATACGTTCGGATCCTCCCTGTCTCATTGAAATTTCCACCGTGTAAATGGCTCTCGCATGGTACCTTGCCAAAATGTATATGTAAGCATAGCATGATACCAAGATCGCGCAGCAGGGGCCATAGATGGTGCAAAAGAGGAAAAGCTGAACGGATTTGTCGATCTGGAAAAAAGAAAGATTCACGGGCACACGTTCTTCATCACACACGAAATTAACAGCCGATAAGAATGCACGTGAAAATACCTTAAATGTAAACATGACGATTGGCAGTGCAAAGGCTAATTGTTAATATTTGGAAATTGGGAGGACCAAAGCTCATGTTTATTTTATTACATTTGCATAATGACACTCGAATCCATCTTAATGGGGCAAAATGATAACGGGGAATCACATAAAATTAAACTTACCATTAAATATCCAGAGCAAAATCTGTATTTTAAGTTTTACTCAGGATTTTATGAAAATGGATGCAGACTTACCAGTGATGAAAAGAAGCATTCTCGTCCAGTGCTTTTGCTGGTGCTCTGGACATAAAACAGGGGGGAGAATCCGACGGCAATAGAATAGAGCCAAAATCCTATCAGGTATTTCTGCATGGAGGAATGAGTTATAAGATCGTTGTACCTCAGAGGCTGAGAGAGCGAAGTGAACCTGTCGACGGCTATGGCAGCCATCACTATCTGAAAATAAATGTTAGCACTGAGCATAATAACGATGCGGTAGGCCGGGGGAAGGCTTTGGAACTCACCACCGATGCACTGCAGAGAGTTATGGCGGCGCAGTAGGCGACGAGGCAGGAACCGGTTTCGGTGAGCTCGACGTACATTCCGGCCGGGAGAAAGAGGCCGACGCCGAAGTCAGAGACCGCCAGCGAGCACAGCAGGTAGTTGCTCGGTGTTCGAAGGCGTTTGAACCTGTACAGGGCGGAGAGGATGAGAAAATTCCCGCAGAGGATTACGGGGCTGAGAGCGAAGACGAAAAGAACTGAGGCAACCACGGCCACGGGAGCAGAGCTCAACTCGTCCAAGCTGCCTGCCTTGTCGGAAGTCTGGTTGACCGCATGGCCGGTTGACATTCTTCCATTACAGCCGCAGTTAAGGCGCTTCCTCTAACCAGAATCCCTTTTCTGCAGCGGAGTCGCCATTTCACTAACGTTCAACCCCGTCCTTTTCACACAGGTAATCACCGCACCGGAGAAGGTCCTGGAAGCTTCCTGCCGCGTATCCTCTGCCACGTTTCATATCATTTCCTCGCTTGCCATAAGTTTTGCGCACTCACTGAAATAACATCGAAATCGACCGATGAGACGTCGCGGAGTGCTTATCCACAATCGCGAGAGCATTTAAACTCCTTACAAGCGGCAGTAATTGAAGAAAGGAAACAGATAAACCGAATACACAGCTCATTAAACGCATAAATCGATATAATGAGAGCCTCGTTACGTATAAAAAGGAGTTTCGAGTTGGAGCGGCAAAATCCGGAGTTTCCCGTTCGGATAAAAATACCTAACAACGATATTTTTCGCGAAGGCATCGCTTTTTCCATCTCCCGAACTCATTTCCGGCGCGTGATTCGAGCCATCAACGATATCCGGTGAAATTCCCTCGGACCGGGGCAAAAAAAAAAAAAAAAAGGCAATCCTCCAGCGGAAGTGGATAAATGAAAAACAGAAGTAGATAAATGAACGCGAAAGGTCGGAAACTCACATCGTGACATCTCATACAAATTAATTTTCACCGTCATATCAAATAAACGAAAGTCCCTAAAACCCACGGCTTCGGTTTAAAAGCAACCCTCGTGAGCGAGCCTTCAAAATGGAAAAAATGTCCTTATTAACCGAAGATTTGTAAACCCGGTTATATTGACCGAAAGGGCCTACTAATCGCTGCCTTGATTGTAAGAGAACGTCTCGAAATATAATTTATTATATATGTCGCTCCTTGAATAAATTACCGCAACGTTACTTGACATCAATAAATGGGAGGTATGAAATTTAAATTACATGTTGTGTATAGAACAGACTCATGTGTACAAATACATTATGTATGTCTGATAATATGTATCGGTTGTGTTTCTCATGACCGAAAAGCTTTCGATTTTTCATCGAACTATATTGAAAACGTGCCGTATGCTGGGTGCAGAATACATTGCAAAAGTACACACAAAACGAATGTATAATGTACTATTAAAAACCGGTGAGTGAAAGATGCGTAATAACTATTTACAAGAAATAAATCTATAAGCGTAAAATTAATCGCCAGCCGTTTTTAGTACAGTACATGAAGGATTTGTTTAACATCGGTAGCATGAATTACTGACAACGTCTAATACGTACAGATATGTAAGGTTTATACGTTGCGGATAAAGTGAAAAGCAGTGTACATAACCTACGCATTTGTATATCCGCATCGTACAGGTTCATATAAAAAGCCCGCATTTCCTTGTGGGTTCCGCTGCGGGTTTCGAAAATGTTTTCCATTTTTTGTCATTCTGCATTTGACGCACTTTTATTATATTAATATTCTCTATCAAAAAATCCGGTTTTTCTCGTAATATAATTTTTGCATTTTTTTCTGCTTCCGCAAGAGAAAGTCTCAGAACTTTGCGAGGAATTTTGCTTTTTTTTTTTCCCCCTCTTTCCATTCACAAATTCGTATGTTGTACCTCGATCCACGTCCCTTGTTCGGTCTTTTCGCTTGGTGGTCGCTTTTTAAATTATTTCTTTTTTTCCCGGATGAAGTCCTGAATTTTCGATTCCGACGGTGGCCGGGGTTCAAAGGGAATGCGGCCACGTGGGTACCTCCGAGAAACGTTGCTCTTCGCGGCGCGGCCCCCGCCCCGGTGGCGCATTTCGAAGGCTTTGTACGACTTCATCTGGGCGGTGTTGCCTTTTTTTCTTTTTTTTTTTTGCACTTTCACAGATTCTCTCGCCTTTCACCGCGGGGAAGTCTCCGGAGGGGAGGAGGGGAAAAGAGTGAAAGGGTGGAGGGGAGGTCATCGACATTTAAAAGAAAACATCGAAAGTTTCCCAAAGGACCCAACCTGAGAAAATGAAAAAATTATTTTTCCTTTTTTAAAATGGAAGATATTTCAGCAGGAAGTACGGGAAGAGGTTTATGGTTGTGATTTACTGCAGGAATTTTTTTTTTTTTTTTTCGGAGTCACCAAGAGGTTGGGTAATGTTGATCTGGGAAGCCAAATCGCGGGGATTAAAATAACGAAACTTTTTGGAGGGCAAAAGTTTTTAAAGAAAAGTTTCAAGATGGCTAAGAAATATTTGAAAGTTCCAATGTAAATTTATTGGAAGTGCAGGACAGAGTTGAAATTGGGGAAAGATTGAAAGGAGCACGAGGAGAGAGGTTTCGCAGCCGTGCACGATTTTGGAAGTTAAAGACTCGAAATTTAGTATTGATGGTGGCCGATTGTCAAATATGAAATATTTCGGAAAAATCTGATGCGGATAAAGAGGAAAAACTTGTATGCTCCTTCATTCGTTGCATAAATAATGAAAATAAAAATACATGTTAACTGTCCACGCATCCGGCAAATGTCACTGGAAATTGAATCAAATGATCTTCTGAGTTCACCATCCACATGAAATTTTTCACTGATTTGAAAATAATATTCCCTTCAGTTATTATGAGAGTTAAATTATTATTTATTTTAATAGTTATGATTTTATTAATTGGCGATAAAATTAAAAAGTATGAAAATTAAATGAATGAAAATACAGTGTCGCCTATAAAGGGAAGTTAATCATTAAGAATTGTGAAAAAAAAATTATAATGATAAAAGTTGTGAAAATAAAATTTATATGTAAAAAAGAATGAGAGTGAATTGCAGGGCAATTAGAACATATTACGCGTAAATATTAAAAAGGGAAAACTGGTAACGGTCTGCAACTATTATTTTTTTTTGAAAATCCAAAAGAGAGAAAAAAAATAACAAAAATGATCATCCTTAATATTCGAATAAAGCTAAAACTGAAAAAAGAAGTAAAACATATTTCGGAATATCTTTTTTTCATCCCGTATTAAATTAAAAAAAAATTATTCCTGGCATGTGGTTTAAATTTCCACGTTCGAAAAATCTTGGTTCAGCAGTTAATAATGTAAGCAGTACATGTAAAATTATTCGGTTTGTTATTGTTGTTAAAATTCTTAAATTATTCTATATATATAATTATTGTTATTTAAGCAGTACAAGTAAAAATTGTTATTTAATCATGCACATTGTGTTGTTAACATTCTTAAATTACTGTTTACATATATATATAATAATTATTATTATTACATAAGAAAGCATATGATCAGTCTAAGTTTCATTCCCGGAGCAGGCCTCGAAATTTTTTTTTCAAACGTGTAGAAATGGAAGATCCGATTTAACCGTTATCGGATATTCAGATTGAGGGCACAAAGGGCGTTGCTGTTGGGAGCAAACAAACACGTAACTTATTCCTAACCCTCTTTAGAATATTCGGAATAATGAATAATTAGTTCAGAACGAGATTTCCCTCGACAGAAAATGGATCTCTGTCGTCGGGAAAACAAAATTTCAAAGCTGGGGTCGAAGGAAATAGTCCACGAGCTTCGGTTTATATTTTTCTCTTTTCCTCATCCGATTGGCAAACGATCTAATTCCCGGGCTCGACATGGTTGCCCACCAAGATTAAACTTCGTCGAAAACCGGAGGAGTATCTGCCTTTGATGGAATATGACGTTCGTTTTCATCCCCTTCATTACCCTCCGGGAGGAAAGGCTCCATTTGAAAGCTGGGAGGTTCAGTGCCTGTCCTTTTGCATCCCTCTGACGAGAACCTCGATTTGTCCACCGGAACGATTTCGGCTTGAGAAAATTCTTTTAGGAGAATTTTAAAAAGAGAAAAAAAAACTTATTTTCCTCGTCCTGGGACAGGAAAATTCCAATAAGAACGGGACAAGAGAGCAGAAAAAGAAGGCTTATTGGTTGTTAGGAAAATCCCTTATTTTCCGACACTAAGCTGAGTTTCCTACATACATATATATAGATGTTTCTTATATTGTATACGGGGCTTTTTATACCATTATTTTCTTTATCTCAAAATTTACTCTTCCTGCTAAAAATATATTATCTCTTTTATAATTTAACTGAATCATCCCCACATTCTTAGGACTCACCATCATGGTCAGAGATGATGCTTAGCGCATTGACTCTCGCGTGTAGGATATTTCTTTTTCTATGTCTTATAAATAGATTGATGAAACGGCGAAACGATTGAGTATTAATTCAGTCGGCGACTTCTTCCTTTTTCTGGTCCGCGAGACTGATCTGTACATGTATTTTGATACACCGAATTATTTTTTTTTTCGTTTAAGCAAATGTAACTAGCGGATTGAGCACAGTTTGCATCCGTGAATTATCAATTTCCAAAAGTGACCGAAATAAAAAGGTGAACGGGGGCCTTGCACTCAAAAATCTAAAACCTCTTGAATTTAAGTGTTAAAATATCGATTTCAATAGATTTTAATAAGAAGAGTTAGCAATTAGAAAGGATCTTAAGACTTGACAATTCATCCACGGCAAAGTTTCTAATTAAGAATGAGATGGATCGGTGAATGTGCGCGAGCAAAGAATCAAAAATTGGAAAAGTTTTTCCATTTTCCGCGGCGAGCAGGCGCCAAACGGTTGGCGCCTTAGTGGCAGAGGACCCAAAAATTTCCCGGCGGCACTATCCCCAGTTTTCAAGTTCACGGTTGCTTTTCCGCCTTCGCCTGGAAAAAAAAAGAAAACAACGCCGGGAAAATCCACGGCTTTTATTCCGATCTTAAAGTTTCCCAGCAGCGAAGATTAATCGAGTCTCGCGGATGAAGGAACTTCCCGCCGTGGACGTTTGCGGCAATTAATCTTGCGGCCGAAATTCTTATTTTCTTATTTTTGAATGGGGGGGTTCAAATTTTCCAAAAAAAAAAAAAAAAAAGAAAATGGAAACTCCGCCACGAGAGACGGAGCGTTCGCATTGACTTCGTGTACGGTAATTTGCATCGCGGAAATGACCAAAGACGGCGACCTTTTAGGGGTGCGGAGGGCGGGAAAAAACAAATTGTGACATTTGACAAACCTTTTCAGGCAGCGCCGGAGCCTTCCACGGTCCGCGAGCCTCCCCGCCAGAATTTAATACAAAACGCTTCGCCGTGGCGTTACGAATATTTTTCTCGACCCGGAGGGTTTTCCAATATAACCCCAAAAGCAGACGATGAGGGTGCAGGCGGCAAAGTGTCCGCTCCTGTCTCAATTTTTCTTCCCCCGGGTTTTTTCTCGCTTTCGAAAACAGCACTAAAAAATCGCTTTCCTCCCTCTCCCCCGTTCCCCACCCCCTCAAGAGATTAAATTTCGAATGTAGTTTCAGCTAACTGCATTTGATCCATCTCTCGAATGCAATTATTTAATTTCCTTTCGAGATTCAAAAAAATTCTGGATTGCCATCCGGAAAAGAATCTGAATCCGGCACGGTGAAATTTTGAAGGTTTAGCCTCTGTGCAAACAGACGCCATTAAAAAGGGAATCGGGGGGAGTTAGGAAGTTGGGCTTTCGGGGAGTCCCTCGGGATGGATCCCCAGCTGAAATTTCATTTGGTCCCTGGAAGTATATTCCTAAATGTGTAAGATAAAGAGAACATAAATAAACATCTTTGCTAACAGTTTCCTAGCATCTTTTAATCTTCTTGG
>JAOWBB010009631.1:0-25920 GCA_028565995.1 Ricinus marginatus
ATATCTTTATTTTTATTTATTAAATCGATTTTTGGGGGTTCACAATGGCATTTTTGGGGGTAAAAAATATCTTTATTTTCATTTCTTTCACCAATTTTTGGAGTCAAAGTTGAACTTTTTTGGGGGCTGAAAAAAAAATCCTCATTTTGGGGTCCAAATCCCCCGAATTTTGGAGTCAAAATTGTGGATTTTTTGGGGCTAAAAATCCGAATTTTGGGGGGTTCGAACCCGTGGTTTTCAGGGATTTTTAACCCGATTTTAGGGCTAAAAATCCCAATTTTAGGTCCAAACTCCCCCTAAAAAAAAAGCCTTTTTTTTTTCTTTAAATCTCCGATTTTTTTTTTTTTGAGGGGCTCGGCGGCGGCGACGGAGCCTCCGACGGCGAAGGCGAGAAGGAAACCGCGGAGGAAAACGGAGCGCTTCGGAAATCGGGCCGCCACGAGCAAAAGACATTCGAGTGATACCGACGCAGATTGTGTTGGTAGCAGTCGTGAGTTGGATTTCACCATTGCCCTACATAGCGCGGCGCTATCTAGGACTAGGCCAAAAGTGGATTCTTTCAAAGCCCGGCCTTTTTATGTAATTACCGAATAAGTGTGCCGTTGCAATCTGCAATAAAATCGATGTCGTTTCGAAATCGGTGCCCGCAATGCTCAGCGCCTAAATCGCCGACGTCGGCATTCCGAGGGCGCAGAAATCGGGGCGGTGCAGGCTCTCGGCTTTGGTGAGACGCCGCACCGCTCCCCAAGCCGCGAAGAACGCGCCCTCGGTGCACGGCAGGGGAAGTAACGTCGAAGGCAAAAAACCTCCGTCGGAGTTTCGGAAAGAAAATTCTGCTTCTCCGGCGGGTTCGTTCGTCGACGGCCTCGGTGCCGTTTGATTGGCGGCTTCGTTCTTTGCAGGCGACGAAGGCTGGTTGCGCCGCGGACCTTGTTCATTCCGAGAGCGGCGGAATTTCGACTCGAGATCGACCGCGCTGCCAGCGCGGCTTGCCGGGAGGTTTGGCTCGGAAGAGCGGATTTTCCGGCGGCGAGGCTCGGGACCGAATCCTTTGTGTCGTCAGAAGGCGTCAGCTAATCGCTGCTTATCCTTGGACCTTGATAGTTCACGAGCTTTATCGTCGTTTCTCGACTGCCGGCATTTTGGTCGCGGACGGGAACCGCAAAAAACTTCGCGATTCCGTTTCGTTCCCGGTCCGGCGTCGCCGCCGTGCCGGCCCGGGGCTTTCCGAACGTCGAACGGACGACAATCGACGTCTCCGCGCCGCGATTTCGCTTTCGGGCTTCTCCCATTTTTCCGTTTCCGAGCAATTTGCTCCGTCCGATCCTTTTCCGGTCGGTTCGCTTGCGACGCATTTCCTTTGATTCACGCCTTTTCCGCCTAAATTATTTTTATCGGCATCCTCCGTGTCCGCTTTTCGCAAAGACGGTCGTCCGGCTTTTATTTCCTCTCCGCTCTCCGCGCGAGTGTTCCACCCTCGAGATCTCGAGGTGAGCTTCCCGGACGCGGGCGAAAGAGAAATTTTCCACGATGATGCGAGGAGCGGTTTAGCGCTCGCAACGCGAGACGGCTGCGAAGATGGAGGAGAAAGGAAAGCTGCGCGTTACATAAAGAAGAAGTGAAAGCGAGGGCCTCCGGTCGGTCGCCTCGCAAAGTTCGAGGCAGCTTCCGTTTCCTTCGGCCGAAGGAGCGTCGGCCATCGAAGGGAATCGACGGGAAGGCGTCTTATGCAACTCCTGGCATTAAACGAGGAAAGCTAGGTCAATGTTAGCTCGAGAATTGCATCACCGGGTTAGCTGACGAGAGCGTCACGACGGGCCTCAATTTCGTCCGACGGGGGTGTTGCCGCCCGCGGCGGATCTGGAACCGCGGCGGTCGCGTCCCACGTCGCCCGAACTTTCCAGCGGCGTCGGACGGGAAATTTAACGCGCAGCGAATGGAATCCGGGCCTCGGGGAGGGAGAGGAAGCGGCGCGAAACAAACCGCGACCGGCGTCAGCGGCCCTGGAATCGTCACCCGAGAACGTGTCCGAGGACTTTTCCGCTGCGAGCGACCGACGTGGCACGAGGTCGGTGGGAAGCGAACCTTTGCGGTTTCCGCTGCGAAACTCGCGGCGGTCCTCCTTCTCCCGCATCGCCGCAGCTTTCGAGTTCTCCTCCCGGAGAAATTGGAGCGGCACCCGGCAGTGATCGCGGTCGACGTGGCACGCAACTCCTTATTACGGACGCGTTTGGCATCATACCAAGACGGTGCCGAGAGAGTGGCCAAGGTGCTCGGCTGCCTCCTTCGGCCGGCTGTCGGCGTTCGATAGTTAACGGCAATGACACGGATACGAGGCGCTGAAGGGAGTGCTCGCGTCCGGCGACGAATCCGAAAGACCTTTTCAAATGGCTCCCCGTCGGTTATCTAACACTTTAAAAGCGTCGAAGCGCGTTGCGTAAGTTTTTCGATTGCAAAAATGACGGAGGCGTACTTAAGCGGCATTATTCCGAGTGACTCGCAAAAATATCCGCGCCGAAAAGCGAGCCATTAGAAAGGCGTCGAAGACGGACCCGGCCGCGGACTCGGAAGTTCGGCGCGGCGGGGGCTGCGCGGCGGCGGCGGCGGCCGAGGGACCGCTCCGCTGCAGCCCCGATTCTTTCTGATTGCAGACGCCTCTGGAGCTGAAGAAGAAACTGGAGGAGGTGAGACTGCTCGAGAGCAGAAAATCGGCCAGGCTCATGGATCAGGACACGGACTTCGCGAGACTGGCGGACATGGCCGGAGACAGGAAAAAAGCCAGCTCTCACTGCATAGACGTACCTTTCGGCCAGGGGTAAGTTTTCGAGATTCCGTCACTTTCACCGACCGTTATTCGCGGCATGCGGAAACGGTCGCCCGCGGAAAGTCCGCGTCTTCCGCTTTTGGCAACTCCGGCCCATCGTCGGGGGGCTCGTTTCGGATTCTTTCCGGCAACGCATTTCCGGCCCTTCGGATCGCCGGAATCAATAATCGAAACGCGGTCGGACCGGCACTCGAAGGTCCGGGCGGCGAGCAACAGGTGGCGCGTTAAAGCCTCCGCTAAAAGCCCTTTTGGCAGTTGTCGAGGGCGAAGAGAGGCGGCGGCCGGCGAGGTTTTAAATTTACCTGGTCGGGGTGAATCATCGGGGATGGCGGCACGGGTCGGAGCCGGGGTTGAGAACCTGCCCGGATTGTTTCTCACCCCGAGGCCCGTACCGAGCGACACCAACCGGAGGCTCGGCTCGAGGATGCCGATCTCCGAAAGAGGAGCGGTCGCCGGGTTGGAATCGTCCGATTCTTTCCTGCGTCCTGGGGGGTGAAAAAGGGGTGAGAAAATCGCAAGGTTTAGGAAAATCACTCTGCGAGAGCTCTGCGTTCGTCGCGCGACCGGACCTTTGTTCCGGTCGGATCGGCGACGACCGACGCGTCATTTCCGGAGCGGCCTCCGTCATTACCGGGATCCGCTCGGGTTTCCGCGGTTCTCGGTGGAGGACTCCGTCGAAGGTTCGCTCCTCGCTTCCGGGCATCGGTGCGTCCGAAGTACAGATCCGGCACTTCCCATCGCCCGTGCGAACCCGAGCGAAGGGCGTGGAACCGGGGCTTCCGCTTTTGCCTAACGAAATCGAGATCGGAAGAGTAAAACGCGAGTGTCACCGCGCAGGAATCGAGGTTTAAAATATTAGCTGAAAACAACATTGTTATTATTATTATTATTATTATTATTAAAATGTTTAGTTGCAGAGCAAAGAAATGATTGTTTTCATCACGAACGACCTCGATCCTCGGCGAATTTCTGCCGATAGGACGAAAACGTCGAAAGGTCACGAATTTTCCATTTCCATAGCTGTTGGAAACGAAAGCGCTTCCCGGGGCCACCGCGTACGCTATCTGCTTCCACGTCCCTTGTTTTTCGACTTCGGCATGCGTCCCGACTCGAAAACAAAAGATAATGATAACGGGCGACCTTGACGCGTGGCAATAACCTTTGGAAGCGCATTATTGGCACGGCCGTAATTACCAATCTGTCCGATAGGGAGCCGGGACTAATTCCGGTCGATCGTCGACCCTGCCTTCGTTCGGGGAGGAAGAATTTGCTTCCCCGACAAGGCGGAAGACGGAGGCTTTTCGACGCTCCGGGAGCGCCGGTTCCGTCCGCGAAACGACGTCGTCGCTCCGAGGAGTCGCAGAGTTTCCTCCCCCGAGGGAGGAGGGAGGGGTCCAAGCACGGGCCGCTACACATCGACGCCCTTTGACGCTCACGGAACCACCCGAAAGTTAACGATTCCAAATGAATTGCGTTCGCCGGGATATAAATATTTGTTTATTGCGCGGCCTTGTTTAGCAGTAACCAAGGTCGAGTGCTACATCACCACGAATCCCATTTGTCCGCGCATGCTCGCTGCGCGCCTCTCTCCGCTCTCCTAATTGCTCTAATTTTCGGATCGCTCCCGGTTTCCCGCAGCGGATCGGGAACGTTTCCCGGCCGCGCGGACCCGGGTCCCGAGGGAGGACTCGCCGATTCGCGTGCGCCGGAAACGCGCGACTCGAGGCGGGAAACGGCGAACGGAGCGCTCGGTTTTCGAGCGGGGAAGCCCTTTCGGAGGAGTCCCGCCGATGCCCGACGACCGGGAGGAATTTCTCGAGCGACGAACGCTCGGAAAGACGTGACGTCAGAAAACTCGTTAAAAATAAACCAAGCACATGGCCGGCGTCGTGCGCAGGCGCCGACGATTCGTGCGCCGGCCGGCTCGGAGCGGGAACCCTCTCGGGGTGCGCTTCGCTCGGCCTTCGGACCGCGAGTTCGAGTGCCGAGTGCAGGCGGAAAATGACGTCCCGCCCCTCCCCCCCCCTCCCACCTTGACCGGCGGCCGCCAAGCTCGGGGTGGATCGCAGGGACGCGAAAATTCCCGATTTTTCGGGTGAAAGTGCGGAGCGAGGTGTTGCCAACTTAACGGCGGAAGCAAATGAAAAATTGTCCATCATTTTATCATTCTCTGACATTATTAGTCGAGGGACCTGTTGCGCGAGAGACTTTCTCCCGAGCGGTTGAGGAGCCGGTAGCGAGCGAGGCATCGAGTCGAAACTGCTTCTTTTTAGCTTTCCCGAAGCGTCGACGCACCGCTCTCGGTCTTCCCTTTTTTTTTTTTTGTCCCGGCGAGGAAAGCGTCGGGACCGCCGAGAAAGCGAAGGTGCGGAGCTTCCTCAGCGATCACTTGAATGACCGAACCGATTCTGTTTCAGGTCTCGAAAACGCCGTCCGAGCACGTCCAACGACGAGAAGGAACACGATTGCATGAACGAGTGCACGGCAGCCCTGGTTCTCATGTCGTTGTCCTGCAGTCCTCACTCGCCGTACGCGACAGGTAAACGGAGTTGCCGACCTGCATCCGGGTCAGGGATGGGGCTTTCCGGCGGCGAAAAGCGGATTCCCCGCATCCGGGCTCTCGCCTCTCTCCTTCCGCATCCCGGATTTTTTTACGGCGACGCGCTTCCGGCGGGAAGCATTCCCGAACGAGATTGAAAGGGGCGATCGGCGTCGCCGCTTCCCGTTCGATCCCACCCGCGTCGTCGGACGCGTCAGGTTCCGCTTCCCTTCGAAGCCCCTCCCTCCGTCGCGAGCGCGAATCGCAGTTTCAGCGAATTTCCAGGCATCGCGCACGAATTAAGGTCTCCGACGGTCAGCAGTTTTCGTCGTACCCCTCGCGGTGTTTAACGACCCTCGAACCGCAAGCTCGGCAGATTTCGTTCCAGGTTTCCGTTTGCCGCGTTACCCCGGAGCGGCGCGGCGATTCGCGAACGCGGAGGCCGCGTCAGGTCCCGCCGCGTCGATTCGCGAATCGGGGCAGAAAAGTCCGATTGCGAAACGACTTTATTTTTAAGCACTCTTCGGGCACGGTATCGCCCGAAATAGCCCGCCGTCGGTGGAAAGTGCTGACTCAGATCCTCCGACGGCCCGAATCGGGCGCTCGAAATTCCTCCCTGGACGCGCTTTTCTCGTCCTCCGCGCGGATCGGACGCGGCCCGAGCGGGACTCGCCCGCATGGAGCGGAAGGAGCCGGCGGCCTTGGCAGGGCCCCGGTCCGCGGGGCCCGGCGGGGCGAGGAAACCTGCGGGACCGAAGAAGCGCGGCAAACGGGGATCCGCGATGGTGACGGCGATGTGAATGACCCGTGGGGACCGGCCCAATTGAGGATGAACCGTTGGTTCGCGTGCGTACCGACGTGAATGAAGCGGCGGAGCAAGCGGTTAGCGTTTGGATGTCATCGAACCGCAATTTTCTGGAGCCGCGGGGAAAGCGGAGCCGCTCTCGCGCCTTTCTCCTTTCTTCCTCTCGCCTTTCACCGGCTAACGCTCTCCGCGCTTGTCGTTTCAGGTTTCTCGTACGAGCCTCTTTCGCCGTCTCCGAGCAGCGACGTTTACTCCTGGCGTTCCGGGGGCAGGTCCCCCACGCCGAGTCCTCCCCTCAGCGAGGGAGGCTCCGGCTCGTCCATCTGGGGCCAGAACACGACGGACGAGGGCATCGTCATAGACGAGTTCGACGACATACCCAGGAAGAAACGAGTAAGAGGATAATTTCGGTTTCTCCGCCGGTCCCGATCCCGGAACCCGAGAAGCGCGGTCCGAAGGGTGGAAAAGCGGAAATTCCGACGGTTGGTCGGCCGAGAACGTCCGTCCGCGCGATTGCGAGGCGGAAAAAGACGGAACCGAGACAATGGTTACCTAACTGGACCGTGAAGAACGAAAGTTTACGGCCCGGGCCCGTGGAAATTATGCAAAGCACTTACAAAACCGACGTCATTATCCTCGCTGCGAGATTTTCTCCAGCGTTTAATTGCCGTTCTGCGTGCGAGCGACAATTAAGTCCAATTGCGGTTAATTGAAGCATTTGCTACGTCGCGGAGGGAGCGGAGGAAGTCTTCGACGGAAGGGTTTCTCGACGTTGGGAAACTTCCGGAATTTCGATTCGATCCGAGTCGCGGACGCGACGCGCCTCCCGCGTCGGGGCACCCTCGGAGGGGGAAATCCGAAGACGGGCCTCGGAATCTCGCTCCGTTTCCGGCGAGAGGGGCGGGAGGAGATTTTCCCGCCGGCTTCTCTCCTGCCGCGGATCCCGGAAGCCTTCTGGGAGCGGGTCTCTCTCGAGGACCGGTTCGACTTGAGCAGCCTCCGCCGGTTTCGCGGCCTCCTCGACACAGAATTAATGTATGTCAGTTTATTACGGCATTGATTTTCAATGTCGAGTGACGAAGAACGGCATTGCCGGCCGGTTCCCGCACCGCGCCGCAATGCTTTGCCAATGGGACGCATCGTTCATCTTGGTCTGCGAGGCTTCCGTCCGCGAGCGACCTACTCGTGGCATTAATTGTCGCGCATATCGGCCGCGGATAACCTGGAAATTTCGGACATCCTCAATTAGTTTCCTCTTAACCCCTCGCGCTCTTCTCTCGGCGGTGGCCCGGAAATTGGCGCGTTCTTGAGGTCGCCGCGGACGCCGAGGGAGACCCGACGCCGGGGAGAAAAGCGCCGCTCGGGTCCATCCGGAGCTCCGATTTCGAAAATCTCCTGCCGCGAACCGACGAGGTGCGGAAATTAAACTTTCGGGAGCCCGGGGAGAGTTTTCCCACCGCCTTTTCGGGTTAGGTTGGGCAGGCGAAAAATCCTTCGGGCCTCTGCGACCGAGCCGAACGCGGCTCGAAAAGTAAAAGTTCGGGTCTTCGATTCCGCGAGGGTGGCACGGGGGCCCGCGAAACCCTTCCGGCGAAAGTGGAACTCTTCGCCCGCAGCCTTTCTCGCGGTGCCGACGATTCGGACGAGCCGCTCGAAAGACCGCCGTCGGGTGAACGAAATCCGGAGGAGGGAAGCGGGCCGAAGCGGAACCGTCCCGGTTCGTCTCGAGCAGAACCGGAAGTGCCGACTCCGTTTCCCGAGCGCTCCTCCGGCCCGCGGAAAAAGGCCGCGCAGCGATCGCGGCGACGGCGAGGATGGCAATCTCGGCCATTGTGTAACCTTTTCGTTTCTTGCTCGATTATGCAAAATTTGCGTTTCGTCAGCAGTTTCTTGGAATGATTCTAAAGCCAATTCATTTTCAATTTCACACTATTTTCGAAGCTAATTTTTCAGTTGGAGAAGCAATTAACCTGCTCTCTCGGTGGGTTTGAGAAAGAAAAGAGAAAGTTTCGAAACATTCTCGAAAGCAGAACGCTCTGAATCGCCGACTTGGGGAAAATGAGTTTTTCGGCCGCTTTGTGGAACCGCCGGGGGATCTCTTTCTTTTTTTTTTTTTTAACGAAAGGCCTCGATACGAATGGAAAAGGGCGAAAAGGGGCCGCGAAAGACGGCCCGGGAGGTCCGAGGCTCCTTCATCCGTCGGACGCAAAGGGCTCAAAACACCGGAAGGGCCCGCATTGAGGTGCCTTCATCCGCGAAATCCGAACCGATGAAAGGGGCCGCTTCCTTTGTCGCCTGCCGTGCGGGCACCGACAATTCGGACGGGCCGCTCGAGGGACCGCCGGAGTAGAGGCAAAATCCCTCGCCTCGACGGGCAATTACCCGTCTTCTTCTCGGGGTTGGACCGTCCGGGGGCTCGCCCGCGATCGGGAAATCGGGAGCCCGGAAAGTTGCCCGAGGGGCACTGCCGGAAGCAGCGTTCGGGAAGTTTCCTCGTTCGTCCGGGGGGGCGAGCGAAGGCTTCCGGTCCTTGTCCGAAGGAAGAAGCGGAGGAAACTTCTCCGGGAAGACACAAAGAACGGAATGGCTGCCATGCGTCTTTTTTTCTTTTTTTTTTTTTTTTTGGCGTTGCCATGCAACCCAGTAGAATACACGTGTTTCTTTGTTTGGGATGTGTCAAACAAAACGTCGAAGTTAAAATAAAGGAAGCCCAAGTTCAGCGGGAGGCCTTTCCCGGATCTTCTTACGGTTCCGTCGGGGAATTTTCGCGTCCGGCGCAACGTAAGGCGGCGACATCCCGATCGTTCCCGAAACGTCGGGATTCCTCAATTTACGATTCTCGTCGAGCAACGCTGCACGTGTAGTTGCAATGCAACGAATGCTATTTGGGACCTGGGCTTCGGATCGTGAATTCTGAGGGACTTTTTCCAGGGCATTGACCTTGCTTTTCCGCCTCGGACTTTCTCCGCCTCCATCGACCCCGCTCGAGGCGATGACTCGGGCGAAGGAGGGCGGAAGAAGAGCGCCGAAGTCCACCGAAGGGGTGGCGGGCATCATCCCTCGCGTGCCCGCGTTTTCCGGTTTTCGGAGCTCGCGGGACGTGC
The DNA here is from genome assembly GCA_028565995.1 of Ricinus marginatus. Classification (NCBI taxonomy): domain Eukaryota; kingdom Metazoa; phylum Arthropoda; class Insecta; order Psocodea; family Ricinidae; genus Ricinus; species Ricinus marginatus. The sequence goes on from JAOWBB010009631.1 coordinate 9,273, forward strand.
TCCCTCGACGGACGATGCGAATGCTCCGGCGTCGCCCGGCGGGGAGAAAATATCCGGGAAGTCGTTTACCGCCCGATTCGCGACTCGGGGAGCGGGGAAAGGGGTGAGGTCCTCCCGCCCCTCCGGAGGCGTCGAGCGATCTCTTTCCGCGTTCCTTCGGGCGCGACCAATCTCTCGAATTAAATTCGGATTCGGAGGCGTCGACCCTTCGATTCCGCGTCAGCGAAAGCGTCGAAGACCGCGAAAAGGAAGCGGGAGCGCGGGTCGGGGGATTATATTCCGTGGAACGCTGCCCACACGAAGAAAAAAAGGTTTCCAGTCGGAGAGCGGAATGGGCGAAATGCACACGAAGTTTGTTTACGTTGAAGGTTGTTGAACCCGGGACTTCGATTCCCGGTTCCGCTTACGGTTCGCTTATCTCGGAGGCCGCGAGCATTCCGCTCTTTGTGATTGCCACCGGGAAAGGGGGGCCCGGGCCGAGCATCCCGTCGATGACCGCGCGAAGATGCGGAATCTCGGAGGCCCGGTACAGGGCTCGTTTGGGGGATGGCCCGCGGTGCGTGCGCGCTCCGTGCTTTAATGGCGCGGGCGACTCGGATGGAAAAACGCAACGGCGAAGACGTTGAACTGAGACCAAGGCCATCGATGGCATTGACCCTTATGTAATCCAGCACTAACTGAACCGCGATGATGCAGAGCGTCCTTGTCCATGTGTGGAACCGCCAAATTTCGAAGTTCCGCCGCCGCAACCAGGTTGCCAGCCCTGAAAATTTGAGCTGCCCCCGCCCGGCAGCTCAAAATTGGCGCCCTCCGACCGAAAATCCCGGAAGCGAGGCCCGTCGTGCACGCGGGGGTTGCCGCCTTGCTTCTCTTCGCGGCCGCGCCCGGTCCTTTTTGTTCGTTTCGCCCCCTTCCAACCCTTCCCGGGTTGCCCGAGGCGTCTCCCCGGACTCGCGGCGGACCCCCCGCTCGCTCCGGCAGAAACCGCGCCCTGGGAAACGGCGGAGGATGCGCCTCTGCTTCTCCGGCTCCCCGATCCCGCGGCGACGCCTCCATCTTCGCGGTCCGAAACGAACCGGAGGACGCGCGATCGCCAATCGCTTCCGCCGAAATCCGAAGACTGCTCCAGCCGGGAGGCGCTTCGCACTCTCGGGCGAAACCCGAACGCAATACGTTCGCAAAGGAAGGAGAGATCGATAAGCGAGAACGATGCGATGCCAAGGGTATTTCCACGTGTCGAGGGTTGTGGATTCCTCCCTTGCTCCTCGCGGCCCCATTTCGAAAGCTGAAATCCGGGAAACTTGACATCGTTTCGAAAATAGGTCGAATCCCCGGCCTTGCCCGTCGCGTTCCGCGTTCGGTGGTGGCGGAAGCGGAAACTCCCCGTGCGGAGCAGTGCTCCGGGCTCCCGAAGGAGAATCGTCGTTCGAGGCGTCCGCGAGAGGAGAGCCCACCGCGGGAAATAGGTCAGACGCAGGAAGGGAGGTTCGGAGTCCCGATCGAGCCGAGCAGGGTCCGGGGGAGACTTGTGGGCTGATGCCACCCCCTGGAAATCTAGGTCTCGCGCGGCCTGCCGCTGTAGGTTTTCCTCGCTTTCTTTTGTTTTCGAAATTTCATCATCCCCTTTCTCCCGATTTTCTAGGAATATCGGTCAAAGTCGTTTGCGGCGGGAAACGGAGGACTCCGGAGACTCGCTCGCCTGACTTTTACCCTCGGAGAGGCAGGTTCGGATTTTAATTTTCGTCCCGCGAGGACATCGAGGAGAGTAGCTTGCGCGAAGGAAAGGGTTGCGCGGATGAAATGGCAGCGGTGCCGACGCCGCGTTTCGCTCGAGCGTCGGCGATCGACGTCCTTCCGGAGGAACCAAGACCGCGACTTTGGCTTCCGGCAGCGACGCACGCTTTGCATTTTGTGTCCCGACGACTTCCCCTCCGTCCGTCGCTCAAAAGGGAATTTTCTTTTCAGTATCCTCAACGTATCGAATATCGCTGCACTTGGCCAGGCTGCGGTTACTTAACGTCGGAAGTACCGGTAATAGAGAATCACGTTCGCCAGACTCACTTGGGGTAAGTAGGAAGGGAAGATCCGGCGGGGGAGGAGAGGGGGCTCTCCGGAAAAGTCCGGAAAATTTTACGAGAACCCGGTTTTTTTTTTTTTTTTTCAGTCCGAAAAAGGAAACGGATGTGGACAGCGACCTGAGCGACCACGAAGAAGAGTTTTACTACACGGAAGTGGAAATGTTCAGGTCGGACGTAACGAGCAATATTCCTCTCCAGGTCCATCCCCACAAAGACATGTGCAGACCGCCCCACGAGGATCCCGACTACCAGAAGACGAGGGGGTTTCCCATCGTGCGCTCCTCGAGCAACACTCCGACTGCCAACACCCCGTGGAGCACCTTCACGGTGAGTGCCCGATCGGGTTCTCCCCGAAGAGCGCTCCGGTTCGTCGGCGCTAAAGCTCGCTCTCTTTGCAGAAGCAGATGAAAATGGGGAACGGAAACTTCGGCACGTGCCACATCGAGGGCTCGAACCGAACGGCGTCCAACCGGGCCTTCTCCTTCGGCGGGTCCGAGATGGCGTGGCAGCCGACGTCCCTCTCGGCTTCGGCACCCAACAAGATAAACATCGGAAAGACGCCGGGATCGCCGACGAGGAAGGCGCGAGGGGAGACGAAGAAGTGCAGGAAGGTTTACGGAATGGAACACCGAGAACTTTGGTGCACGCAGTGCAAGTGGAAAAAGGCCTGCAGCAGATTCGGCGACTAAAACCGAAGCGGTCAGTGGCGAGTTCCCGTTTCCCGTCCGCGGGTCTTCCGGCATTCGCTTCTTCCGGCGGCCGCCCCCCCTCCTCTCCCGGCCCCGGAGCGCGCGTCGATTCCCGGCTTTTCGACCGGCAAATGCGTCGCTTCTTCCGCTCGTCCGGCAACGCTTCATTTCTCTTTCCACGACGTTTCCGGTTGCTTGCGCATCCAATTTCGACTCCTCTCACCGAGATGTTCGACGCTTTCACTTTCTCCTCCTTTTCCCTCGGTCCGTCTAAGCGTGCCGCGCCCGCAGTTCCGCGGAGCGCGCGACCTGAAGCGACGCCACCTCCGGGACGATTCGCATTAAACCTCGGAGACGGAGGCGCCCCGGGCGGAAGTCACCGAGGAGCGGTCCCCGACGCCCGGATTCCGTCTTCGATCCGCAACGCCTTTTGCTTGTTTTTCCAGGTCCGGGCGAAGTCTCCGCGCGAGTCGAGGCCGGGATCGGATGATGATAATAATATCAATAACGACAGTTACAACCCGAAACAAATTGTCGAACGTGCGGCCGACGGAAGGAGCAGAAGGGGCCCCGAGACCGGAGCCTGAGGCGGAGTCGCTTCGGAGGTTTCACGCGTCGAAATCGAGGAGGGGAAAATTTTCGCCGGCGCAACCGGCGGTCGCACCGGGACCCGATTTGCCCCTTTCGCTTTTCCCGCGGTCCCGGGACGTCCGAATTCCGACCGCCAGTTGCGCTCGCGGTCGAGGGGCGAACTTCCGCTTCCGCTCCCGCCGCCAAACACTTGAAATTGTACAAAAATATCAATATATACAAGACAAAAAGACATTTTTTTTAAGTTGGGAAAAAAAACCAATTATTTTCATGTTGTAATATAAGAGATACAAATATATATATATAGATTTATATATATATGTGTATATATATATACATATGCATTATAAATATTATATATTGAAGATTTTAATATATTTTCCTTATTAAATTAAGAAATTTATTACTAATTGTGCATTGAATAATAATAATAATAATAATAATAATAAAACTAATAATGATAGTAATAATAATAATAATGATAATAATAATAATAATAATAATAATAATGAACTGTACATAAATCCAAATGTGTTCAAAATGTTGAATTTCGTAGGTTGGCGACAATTTCGCGGAGTTTTCCGCGGATTTGCCGAAAGTCATCGACGCTTTCCGACGCTGTCGTCGATGTCGTTTGGTTAAATCTTTTTTCATTTTTATTTTTTTTTTCTTTTCCACTTATCATTTTACGTCTTCTTGTTTTTTGCGAGACAATAAATTCCGCGTTTATTTTCTGCGAGGGATGCGAGACCAACTTGCGACATTAAACATTTCAAAAAATTCATCAGATGGCCGCATTATAAGGCTTAAATGATTCACCCAATGGAGTTGTACCTTTTTTTATTTTTTTCGCTGAATGGGCAAAAGGGTCAGAATTGTAAAAAAAAAAAAAAAAAAGATTATATATATGTATATCATAGATATATATATATATATATATATATTTTTTTTCTTCTTTTTTTTTTGGCGCAAGCACGTGCCGACGGGGCCCTCCGGATCCGGCTCCCGGAACCGTGAAGCGGGACGTCTTCGGGTCATACCGGAAGTCCACTGCCCTCCCGCGGAGATCGGAAGGGATGAAGGAAGACGAGATCGCTCCCTTTGGCATTCGAAAAGGGGGTTCGGGGCGTCACGGCTTCCAGCGATCCAGCACTTTCCGCAACCGGAAGGGCATCCGCCGGATCTAGGCCCGAGTCCTCGAACCTGCGGAAACGTTTCTCTTGCGTTCCCCTTTCGCTTTCCCGCGGGCGGATTTTCTCCCCGAGAGCGTTCGGCCGCGGTAAGTCGTCGACCGGCGGTCGTCTCCTCCGCGCCTGAGGGATTTTCGCAACGAAGGAGAAATTCCTCGCGGCGGTCGGGGGGCCGGGGAAAAGTTTTCCGGCGTTCGTTGCCGCGGCCGCGTCTGCCGTCGGGCCCCTCCGGGGAAGGTTGACCGGACGATGAAGCTTTTCGCCGACCTCCGATTCCCGTCACCCATCCGAGGTGATCGAGGAGAATCTTAGATTTTTATTAATTAAGGCAATAAAGACGCGACGTATTTTAGCGCGAGGAGCTCCGTTCCGGAAGCGTTAGGTGTTCGTCGGTTGGGAGCGTTCGCTTTAGCACCCCGGCGGGAGACCCGGGTCTCTGGTTCCTCCGGGTCTTCGACGGGTTCCCGTCCCTCTGCGGTTCCTCGCATTTTCGCGTCTCCCGGGGCCGGGCTGTGGGGGCTTCTTTCGCTCGCTTCGGAGCGAGTCTTCCACGATCTGTCCTCGCGTGGTTCCGGACGCGTCAACCTCGTTTCCGGTCGCGCATCCGAACGTCCGAAATCGAAGGAAACCCGCGAGGGGCAGCGCGGTCACGTCGGAAGCGGTACCTCCGCGTTGTCGACGAGGAAACTTCAGATCTCTCTTAGAATGTTAATTTTTCCTTTTTTTTTTTCTTATTAATTTTGAACTTTAAAAATTATTTTTCATTGTTAATATTTTTTCGTTATCGCTATTATTATTGCCTTAGTAGTGTTGTAAAAGCCTCTTACTTAATATAAAACTAAGTAAAGATTTTATTTTTTTTCCTTTCCTTTTCGTTTCGCGGAACGTCAGAGGAGACCCGTCGAGGACGGAAAAACCTTGCAGCTGGAAGGTTCCTGAGGAGCAAAAAAATGTCTTCAACGTACCGGATGGAAAACCTCGATGACGAGCGGTCCGGTGTCGCTGCGGGGCAGCGGACGACCGGAAGTTGGTGAGCGCATTTCCCGCGGCTCGGGAAGGCTCCTGGACGACGGCAAAAGGGATTTTGTCCGAGGTGGCAGTGCGCTTGAGCGACGTCGCGGGCTCTGGAGCCGCCCGCAGCGATGGATTCTCTCCCGTTCGCGGATCGGTCGGACGTCGGGCTCCCGCCCCGTGCAAAAAAGCGAATTCCCGGTTGGGCACGTGCTCCGGGATTCCTCTTCCTGGTCGGAGGATCCTCCGGGCAGGATTTCGACTCGCGATAACGGAAGCGGGTAAGGCGGAAGCGAGATCGACCCGAACTTAAGTGCGGGAAATGGAAGTTCGTCGCGAGTCCCTCGCTTCTCCCTTCCGGCGCGCTTGGGAAACGCCCCCCCCGGAAACCTCCCTCATTTCCCCGGGCGATCCCGCGAAATTCGAAAATTTTTCCCCTCGAATTTAGTTTGGGAAAAAATCTGGAAATGCCGTCGGAAAGGGAAGTACTATGCCTCCTTCTTCCCCTCCTGTTTCCGAATATGACGCGTTTTTGTTTGAAGAAAACGAAAATATTTTTTCTAAACGCCCGAAAAAAGAACGCTTTGTTTTGAAAGAAAATGAATAGTGATTTTGGGCTTAACCGGTCTCAACCAATTGGAAAATTATAAAAGCCGAAAACGGTTCAGGTTCGGGTAACTGACGGGGTTATTTTGCTTCCGCGGTGAATGTCTATCGAAATTAAATGGTGATGCACTCGGTATGCAGGCAGACGCCGTCGCAGATATTTGGAATAGAACCGGTTTGCGGCGATAATGAGGACAACACGGGAATCGTTCTCTGGATTGGAAAAGTGTGGATGTGCGTAAGTGGACGAAGCCAAATGGGATTTTTATTTGCATTTGGTCGATTGTTTTGAAGCGCTCGCAAGTCGACGGGGAAATGTGAAATTTCCTTCCTGCTGCCACGACGAATCGATCTTCTTGGCGCCCCGACGACTCGCACTCTCGGCGTTCCAGGTTTATGCGAGCGGCGTTTGGAAGATTTTATTCGTTCGCGACCAAATCCAAGAGGGTTTGGATGGTAAAAATTTAAAAAATCGTCTTTTTGAATAATTACATTGGGTGACGAAGGTAAGTGTCGGTTCGACGACTCCTACCTTGATTGCTTCGCGTTCGAAAATTCCGCGCGAAAAATCGACTTAAACTCGGGCGCAGACGACGGGAGAGCGAAAGAAAAAAAAAAAATCAGAATGGCTTTCGAATTTTCAAAATCTTGTGCAGATAGTTGCTGAATATATTTCAACAAAATCTTAAAATTTACAATCGGTCCTGAAATTAATATTTCTTCTATTTTCTAACTAAAATTATGCAGTAAATAGTGTAGAAATTATGTCTCTGAAACAGGTGAGTTGCACATCGTGTTCTGTTACATAATGTGAAATCACCATTGAAAGAGGAAGAATAAATTGTAAATGCAGTTTTCATATCAAAAATGAAGGGAAGCAACCGAATACGATAAATTCGGCAAAACGGAGATGCATTCATAAACGTATCGGCGTTTTTGTGGAATCGTTCCAACGCTCGAAAATAACTGCTCATTTTGATATGATATGTAGAGTGAAAAATGTGTAATGAAATGTGTCACTTAGGTAAAATTTGCTGTTTCGGGGATTTACTTTTATTACAGTCGATGCAAATGAAATGCCTTTTCATTGCAGATTTTTAAAAATGTATTGGTGCCCTGTGCGGCTGGCATGACCGTTAAAAATGGTCACACATATGGAGCCAACTGCGTGAAGAGAGCAGAGGAGTATAAACCCAGCCAACTGCCTATTTATTCTGATGTATGCTGCACCTGGTACGAGGCAGATTTTTAAATGTAACATTCAGCAAGAGCAAGATTCAGTGGTCATAAATTGTTTGGGGCACAGATTACTTCACTTGAAAATTTTGATTGTGGCACATTACAATGGCATGTTCACAGCTTCACAATGTCATGTCACAAAGGCTTCATTATCAGAGACGTTTGAATTTAGCAACCTGGAAGTTTTGCCTTGATATAATTTGATGCAAAATTTATAAAAGTCATTTTTTTAGATAATTTTTTAAGGCAGATTATTGAAGAGCATTTCTCCACACTTAATCAATTCATTTGCTTTTGAGTCCTGGCCTTAGTTAAAAAAAAAAAGCAAATATTTTCCTCTGAAGTGAATCAAGTTTCACAACAGTTTAATGTCAAAATGTGACTGCAAATATTATGTAATTCACATTAACAGAAATGATTAATTACAATGAATTTTCTTTGAGCATCAAAAAAATTTATTGTTGATGAGCTTAACATTGTTCCCAATTTGACAAATCTGTGCAACATTTTGCATGCATTGCCATTACATGATATGAGTCCTTTTATCTTGTTAAAGATTGATTTAACAGTTATTGATTCAAAAGGATTGAATCAGAAGGAAGCAACACAAATTAATGTTGTGAACTTTCATTTTCAGTCGAGAAAAGAAAAAGGAAGAGCCTCCAACTCAGATGGAGGAAAGTATAGGTAGTATCAGAAAGGAGTTATGGGTTTGGCAGGACAACATGAAAGGTTACAGACACAAATTCGTCGAAGTTTTTACCGGAAACGTGGAGCAAATGAAAGGTAAGTTTCCCTTTCGCTAACTTTCAAACGTGATTCATACGTCAGAAAAAAAAGAACCTGGTCGAATGGTTGAGAGGAAGGCAATGTATGAAATAGATATTGGGTAAAGGATAATATATTCAGGCCCGGCGGGAGCCGCACACGATAAGTGTTCAGACCGTAATCACTTGGAGAACTCTTTGGAAGACAGTTGCTATCCGCCCTCTCCATACTCCGGAAAAAAATTTCCGAAGACGAAAGAAATCAAGTCCTGTAAACCGTCGTGGCCCATAGGAAGAAAACAGAAGATTTCTTATGTGGATAGGGGCAGCAAAGTCGAGAGTTGCAAACCAAAAAGTGAACCGGAAGTTTGCTCGTGCTGTAAATAGAAAGCTTCCGGAAGTGAATCTTTAACAAAGAAAAAAAAATAATTTATGTTTTGACTTAAAAACCTTTATTGCAATGAAATATATGTTGTCCAGAATAAAAAAAAAAAAAGGTTTTCTTTTTAATTCGGTGAGAAATTTTACGAAATTCGCAACCCCCCCACCCGCGGATTAGGTATGTCGAATGACTTTCCTGGATGTTTTCTGGAGCTTTGATCCTTTACGAATCGCAAGCATTTCAGTTCCATAAAAATATCCATTCGATCACTGTGGTTTCAGGCAGACATTTTAACTGGAATCCAGGCACCACCGAAGCTTTTTTCCTGCACCCTGTCCAGGAGTTGCTTTTTCCAAGGATTGAGCTTTTTGACCGGTCTCGAGCTTTCCGGATACAGAGATGTGGAACGTAAAGTTGCATTTGGTCGTTGGATTCAATTGTTATTATTAATTTTGTTAAGTTAGTGATACATTTTCCCTGTATCAACATAAAATATTGTGTAAATCATGAACGTCCGACACGTACACAATAGCATAAAATCGAAATAATATTAGCCTGTGAGAAATATTTAAAAATAGGAACTAAAATATACGCCACATTGTGCGTGTGCATCAATTGTTATATTTACGTACATGCGCCTGTATTTTCATTTCCTACAATCAGAAACTATGAATTTTGCCTCGTTTTCCCTTCTTGGTTTCTGTCGCAATAGTTTTATTGTGATTTTTCCATGTCTGTTCATTCTCTTTGTATGCCACGAATCTTGATGGAGTATTGTTGCTCCATCAAAATCGCGTTGCCACTTTTTCGGCAGATCCCTTTTCCCGAAGATGCATTTCCCGTCTCCATCACTGTCGATCGATCCATCTCTGTCGCAGACCGCTGTCAAGTCCGCTTCGAACATTCCATAGAACGAGCTACCTTCGCCCGACAAACGAATCTTCTCCTTTGTGCAGCGTCTCTCCAAAGTTCTTACGCATTTACGACACCGCTCGGTTGGTCGGGCACGGACCAGAAAACCGCATCCACCGACGGAACACGTTATTTTTGCGTCGCGGACGAGACCCGGACCCCGGGAGGTTCCTCCGGATCGCGCCTTTCCGGAAGGGAGCCCCCTGGGCATTGCGGCTAAGCGAAAGTTGACGCTTTGCATTTTTGTGCTGACGGACGTCGGAAAAGCTTCCCGGCTTGATAAAAGAGTCGCCTAAGCCCCGCAGAACGCGGAATTTGCCGGCCAAGTTGGAACTTTCCCTTTGGTGCAAGCGGAAGGGAAGCAGATTGCGCCTGCTTCATTTTGCCTTTGATTTTCGCAGCTTATCCCGCAAGATGATTTGCTTTTGAAAGACGGCTGTTGCCCATCCTTGCTCTCCCAAGAGCGCAAACGGGAGGAGTATCTTGCGCAAAAAAGTCCAAAGGAATAGTGCACGTTGATCCTGCCACGAATCTTGACCCGAGGCGAACTTTTTCTTTTCCTCTCACTCCCTTGCGTTGCGCATTTTCGGGCGCGCCGCATTTCACGATGCGCTGAGATCAATTTTTCGTGTTTTCGTCTTTTTATCTCCTCAAGTGGAGGTTCGGGCGCACGATGGTTCCCCAAGGTTGCGCACCGATGGAAGAAGAAATCCGGATCCTCAGGGAATTCGTTTAGAACAAAATATTGGTTTATCATGCTGAATATCTTTGTATTTGACGAGCAGGTGCCGTAGGTTACCTTCAGGAGGAGTCCCACGTCCCGCAGCGAGCAGGAGCAATCGCCCTGTCCGGCCTGGCTGGCTACATCTGGGGACTGCGTCATTGCGGATACTTTCGTAGGATTTACTGTGCCTCGTGCGGTGCTCTGGCCATGGCGGCGGTTTGCTACCCGAACACGGCGGCCGAAATCATGGAAAATGTCATTCGCAAAGGGAAGAAATATTTTGTAGTCGCCTATCATTTCATCTACGGAGGTAAGCACCGGGTCCGCACAAGCAAAGCGGGGGAAGCACTCCCAAATTCTAAAAGCGAGCCCCACGAACAAGTTCGCATCTGGTCAGTGATGCCGCCGAAAATCGGGACGAGCCCGCACCTACCCGAAAGAGGTTCGCGGGCAGGTCGACCGGAACGGTCTGTCATTCCGTTCGATCGCCCAAATGGAAATCCGGTTGAAGCTGCGTACCTTAAAACGCCATTTATCGCGATCGCGTACAGGCGGAATCGAGCGTGTGGAATTAGCCGTTTTAATGATATTAATCGTACAAAAGCGTCCGCCAATTAGACGGCAACGCTAATCACCGTGCTAAGTTTTGCTCTTGACGAAAGTGCGAAATTTGCATCGTTTCGCCGTTCCCCCGACAGCGGAGCGGTGGAAATTTTCACGTTTTTGTTTTTTTTTTTTTTTCCATCGGTAAAGCAGCGCGATGCACCTCGCTGGAACATCGCACCGCATACGAACCCTGGCACCGGAGCATCGTAAAAGAAGGAATGAAACGGATCTCTTTGTTTCAGAAACTCCAAAGATGCCGGAATGGCTTCTGAGGTTTTCCACAAGGAAGGTGAAGGAGAAGAATTCATCGAAGTCAGACGAAGATAAATCGGTAACTAATTTTTTCAGACCCCGATGAGATTCAGTTAGAGAACGTGACTAATAGCAAACTAGGCAGACTGACGCTGAGAACACTGGCTTGGAATAGAGAAAAGCTAAAAAGACAGTGCCACTGCTCTCTGGATCCAGCAGATCCAAAGCCGTGCTCGAAGAGCCTCGAAGGTTTGGCCAACCAAGAAAAAAATTTTCTCTCGTATGTAAAAAAAATATTCATGTTTATTTCTCTCGATAGTTTAAGCTTCTCCCTTAGTCCGAACGTTGGCTGAGGAGCTCTTCGATCTTTGCGTTTCCGGCGGCAGGATTTGGTACCCTGCGTGCGCAGGCGTCCAGCAGGATGGTTTTTTTACCTGCCCGCATTAAGACGGCCATTCCCTTGTTTCGCGTGCCATTCGGATCTTTTTTTTCCACCTCGAATCCTTTTCAGTGCTGTTGTTAATCGCGAGACTACCATTTTATAGACCCCTTCCCACGTCGCAGATAAGCAACACTTCGCGGACTTTCAGTAATAAAAAAAGTAAAAAATTGTCGCTGACATTATGACTGTAATTTTTCTCCTGCCTCGCTCGTCTTTTCATCCCTTGACCGATGGACTTCACCGTGGTAATAATTAACTTTTGCACGTACAAACGATGGAGCAAAGATCATGGATCTGTGAAGACCATTAAACCTGCCTCGTTTTTGAATTATTTTATTCTAATTTTACTGTCGGTCGTTTTCGGTGAAGTTAAACAGCTACCTTTGAGCTGACGGGCTGAATGTATTAAAAGCGATGCCTTTTTTCTTTGCAGAATTAGATTTTGGAATCGAAAGCACTGATCAATTTAAGTAGCAATCATTAGTTTTGAAAGTCGGATCCCAGCAAGCAGATTACAAAGAAATCTAAGGGGCGAAAGTGATGGCGGCTCTCGGTTTGAGTTTCATCCCCCGGGAGATTTGTCTCGAGTCGATCCGCAGCCAAACGGGAGGCTTCCGCTGTTCTTATATCCCCCGGAGGAGCTCGACTGCCCAGCAAAAGAGCGCGAAGGGGTTGTTTGAGCTTGAAAATTTTCTCTCACAGAAGTCTCTCCTGAACGAATCAAGTTTTTACATTCATCTCCATTTAAGCGAATTTCGGATCGAGTGTGACGATGAGATGTGGAATGAAAATCAGTCAATAAAGATTCGTTTGTGAAATTTTATTGCTGTGTATAAAAAGAAAGAAAAGAAATAAAATGTATTTATTTGCTTTCGTATCCTATAAAAAAAAAGGGCCCAGGAGGAAATGCTTTACTTGGTCACCCCGCAGTTCTTTTCCCGCATAAAGCGAGGTATTAGCTTTTGGGGGTGGTTTCCGTGCGATTAGGACGATCCGCGCGCTTGCAAGAGGGTTTCGGTCCCCGGCAAGGGAAGCTGCTCGAAAAGCAACTCGAAGCAATTTGCGCGGTTACCTTGTCGAGGGCGAACTTCGATTCCGATTGATTCGTTCTTTGTCGGAGCCCGTCCGCCCTCGGAATTTTTTTTCCGACGGGGGAAATCCGAGTCGCTGCAGGAGGAAGAGGCACCTCCAGCTTGTTTTGACGCTCCCAGCGCAGTTTCGCGTCGGGCGCTCCTCAAATAAGGCGCGTGCCGAGAATCGTCCTCCGCGGGGAACGGCAAAAATCGCGTTAGCTCAGCGACTGCGAAGGCTCCGGCGCGAGCAATTAGCGTGAAAGGCAGCAAGGTGAGAAGTAAACAATTGAATCGTCGTGTCATTAGACGAGTGACGTTCTCTGAGTTTGCGAGAGTGGCCGTGGGTGCTGGTAAATCTTATCCGTTTATTCAAACCCAGTCGAAATTTTCGAGTTTTTCTTAGTCAAAAGTTGATTATTTACCTGCTGCCTTGTATGCTAGTCACGCTGTGCAGGTGAGTTTGTCTAATAAACGGTCAGATGACGATGAGAACGCGAGGATGCGGCGTCCCCGAGAGGAAAATGTCATTCGCTGTTGTGAATTCCTAAAATTGCCCCATTTTCCAATGTTTCAAGCAGATATTTGAGCGTTTCTTCTCGGTTTTCCACTGTCGATCTCCATCGTCGAATAAGGAGGCGTCCCATTGAGATTAGATCGATATCGTTAATCTTAGGAGCTCGTATTTTGGTGCGTTATTTTCCTTTTTTTCCTTTATCTGCCAGCAATATGTGCATTATGTACATAAGATAATAGTCGTGATGCTGTTCATTATGTCTCATTTATGAGTTTCTTCTATCAAATTGTCCTGGCAGTTTTTTAAAAGGCTTTTTTTTTTCTCTTCTCCCATTCAAGATTGGGTGATTTCAAGCGAGTTTCTCAGTGTGAAAATCCTCCATTTTCACTTTTTCATAATGCTCACCATTTGAAAATGCAAAAATTTTCCCAATCCAGCCAGATGGTTCGGCCATGGATTGCCCATATGGTGATGCAGCCTCCGGTTGCTGTGGTACACCGGGCTGCATTTTGATCTGAAGCTTTTTGCATAATTTCCAAGCTTGATGAATGACAATTTTGAATGCGATGATGATATGCTGTTGTGCAGCACACGCTGGGTTACACTGATTGATTGCAACATGTGCAGCATGATGGACTGCTGAATGTTGCCTGCATGAACCTAAATTTGTTGATGTTCTTTAATGCCACAATATCAGGCGGAAAATAATTAAAAAGATGTTTCAGGAAAGAGAAAGGTGATTAATTTTTCATTTAATCTTCTTCAGAAAATATTTGTGATTCAGAATTCATCTGCAGCAGACATGTTTTGCTTTGATTACATTTCAAAGGTGTTTGCTGATGATGCATGAGACATCGGATCAAAGGACATTTTCAACCTGATTGAAAAGGTTCAAGCTGCAGTTAATGTTTCATTAGTGTTCATTTGCCTCGGCTTGTTCCTCGTAACAAATTTTTTTTTTTTTTTTTTTTCAAAGATCGGATCGCTCACGTCAAAATGCAGTGAGTTTCAATGCATTCGAATCAAATTTTCCCGCTCGGATGGGAAAAGCGACCTGCACCGCCCCGTCGTCGTTTGTGTCTTTTGCACTCGCGCACGCGGAGCGACCCCGGACGCTTCCTACCGCAGGCGTTTGCACCGGAAAGTGCAGAGCCAGAAGGGTGACCGTCCGTTGATGTTTCGCGTCCTTAGACCGATCGTCGGTTAGTTTGGGTGTCCCAAAGGCGTTTAACGTCCGGGTCGCGAGGGTAAGAGGACCCCCGGAGATTCAAAAGGAAATTTCCTAATGGCATACGCCGACTCTCGCGGTGATTTCCGGTTGTCGCAGGCCGGAAGCATCCGTTTTTGCATCTCGCTGCTGTCGCGCTCTTCGCACTGTCCGGATGATTCCAGCCTGCGACCGAGACGATCGCTCTCCCCCGGGACTTCAGGTGCAGGGGCTGGCCTAATCTGAGCGACCGGAAGAACTTCCCTTGTGGCACTTCCGCGCTCCACGTCCCGAGTATCCGGCGCCGGGGGGAGGGGAAAAAAAGGCAAATTGTCAAAAATTCCTGCGTTGCCTTTCCGTTTCCGCCAGGCACGGTTCTTGGGTGCCGATGCGCATCTCTCCGACGTTCTTTGGGTTCGTCAGCGCTTAAATAAACGCTGGGGAAAAAGCCATTTTTATTGTTCGTTTCAAATTTGAGTGGCTTTATTACGTAAGAAAAATATGATTTTTATGTATTTCTACGCTGAATGAATAATTGATTTATTCCGCGGAAAGTTTCTCATCCGTCCGTTTGTGGCTTTCGCCAACTCTTCCCGCAGGTTGAGCTTTTTGTGCTTCGGGAGCCGTTTCTCCGCCGCTGCCCGGGAGGCGTCGGACGGTTTTCGGATTTGCACGGGGCGGGAAAACCATTCCAAACCGGTAAACCGAGGGGCAAATTTCCGGCGAAAGAAAAAAAAATCCTGTTGAACGGAGGGAAAGCAACTTCCTCCCCCGTTCGCGTAACATTGAATTTGCTGTGCCCGAATTTTCATTTTCAGGCATTGCGTTTTTACGATGGACTTTGATGCGCGCAAGTGCATCCGTTGTTAATATTCGCATTACCAAGTGTTGTAAAATATTAATATGATAATTGGGAGTTGCATTTATATGAAACTATAAAATTCAACATTCCTTGACTGCACCTCGGATCGAGCGAGTTCCCGCGATGTGCAGGGAAACGTGGAAAAAATGCCGGGCGGTTTCGAAGGAGCTTTTTCTTTTTCGAAAAATTCTCTTTTCCGGCGACGGCGACGTGCCTTCTTCTTTTATCCGCGGAGAAAACCCGGTGGGTACCGTCGTCGGTGAATGGAACCCCGTGAATTTGCCACTTCTTCTGAGGTACCGGTCGCCAGTGCAAACTGATCTCAGCGAGCGACACGAATGCCGTGTCGGTTCCATTCGAGGCATCAGGGACGCCGCGGCGAGTTTTCCAAAATCGGGAGGATCGAATCTGCGGTCCACGTCCCGAACCAGCCACTGACGACTGCGGGTGGTCGCGGGGGAGTAAATCACAGCGGTGGTCTTTCACTTGACTGTGAATGAGGTGGGAGCCCCGTGCAGAAACGGGGAGAGCGTAAAGGCGGCCGACGCTGCCGTCCGGGTCACGTCGCCCGAAGTACTTCCGGCCTATATCGCCGGCAGGAAATATTTCACTCCGCCGACAGCCACGACGCCTGTCATGGAGCTTGGCCGGTTGTGCGGTCTCCGACAATGACCGTGAGTGACCGAGGCCGTCGGGTCCACGGTCTTGCGGAGCGACGCCGACAGTCCGACACTTGGCATCCGCACGACAAAGAACCGTTCCCGGCGGTGTGCCTCCAGCATCGTTTCCGTCCGAGGCGTACGGTTTAACGTGTCATCGGCGGAAGCACGATCAGGTGCTACGGGAGATCGGCAAGGACCGAAAATGCGGCACGCCGCGGCGGGGAACCCGATGAATCAGCGAAGGGGTCCATCCAAGATCGAGTTATCCAACGCCGGTCGAAGAGTTTTCCAAATGTTCGCATGCCGAGTGTTCCGCTCTAGATCGCTTCGGATTGACGTGTCAAATGCTCCTCGTGAATATTCATGAGCTGCAGGTGAAAACACAACAGAAAAAATTGTGCCACGAAAAATATTTACACTGTCAACTCAAGGAATTCTGGTTGCATGTGCATTTATGTGTAAGTCATTTGATGCGGCTTTGTTGGCACAGGCGGATCGTTCGGGGTGCAGAATGCCGAACGTTCGGCGGCTTTTTGCGGCCGAAAACCATTCGTGCCGAGCCGATCCCGGGGCTTTTTGTCCGGTTGTCAAGCGTAGATGCTTCCAAGCGGGATGCCCGGAACGAATCCCGAACCGGCGCGAGCAAAAGCTGTGGGTTTTGCCCAGCGGCAAGACCGCGAGTTTGCCGGCAGCGATCCGACAGCGAGCACCGGCGGATTAGGCCGTGGGAAAAATCAAGGATGGTATTTGTACAAAAATCAAGGATTTGTAGGCGCTACATTAATTCATCAGTTACAAAAACTTTAGATGATTGAATCCGTTCGTGCGATTTGATTCGGCG
>JAOWBB010009631.1:34300-85835 GCA_028565995.1 Ricinus marginatus
AACCCACCCCCGCAACCCCCCCCCCCCCCCCCCCCGGAGTTGTTCCGGTGCGAACGCGCCCCGAATCCCAGTCGAAAACGCTTCAGGAGGAGCCTCCGCGTCTCGCCACGCAGAGCGATGCTCCGCCACCCTTGGCTTTTTCGATTCCGGAAGGCTACTGCGAGCCTCTTTTCGGTTTGGTGCGAGAGGCGACAGCCGAACCTTCGAGATTCAGATTCGCTCGCGAACAGTTGAGAAACTCAATCCACTCGGTGGAACCTCTTCTCTGGATCGGATCCTCCCCGATGAAAGGGGTTTGTTAAAATAGTTGAATCGAGTTGGTGCAGATCTCCGCCGTCCGTTCCTTGGAAGCTCCTCGGCGAGAAATGGACGGCATGGGAGTGCTTAGCAGTGTCAGTAAATCGAAAGCAGTTGCATTAAAGGAATCCGAGTCAAGGCTCAAATACTGTTAATTCACCTTGAGGATACCTGTGTATCGATGCTGGAACGCTGCAGCACGGAACGCGAGGTTTCCACCGAAACGAAATTAAAATCAAATTCCGCTCGGCTTCGGTTTCCCTTTCTCCCGCCCGCCCGGGCGTGAACGTTGCCCGTGCGGAGTGCCTTGGTCGCTCCCGAAGCGTTCGCCCCGTTGCTTTTACCGAGGATCACCCCCGGTTTGCGCGTGCGGACGCTTTGGATTCGAAGCATTTCGCGTTGTTTTGCGACGGGAAGCTTTGCCACTCGTCAGCAGATTTCATCCAAAGCGATCAAAACGAATCGCCGACAGTAAGATTTAACACGCACGTTTTAAAGTCGTCCGGTTGTGCGCAGAATCGCTCGAGGAAAGCTTCATCTCGGATCTCGCGGTGCGGTTAAAAGTAAATTTTATCCGCGGCGTTAGGTGCGTGCGCAGGGCGAAGTTTTGGAAAGCGAACAGTGATCGAGAATATTTTCCGAAAGATCTGCGGGGTCAGGCGCCGTCGCCGCAAGATTTGACGAACGGAACGGAACGGAAGGAGGCGCACCGCTTCCGGAATTCCCTCCGTCCCGATTTCCGCCTGCGTTCTTCGCGAGTCCGCTCTAACGTCGCCCGAGTCGGTGGCGGAAACGGAAGTCCAGGTTTCGACGGCAACGCGGAAAGACGGGGCGCTTTCGGTCGGGAGTCCGTTCCCGCGGGTTATTTTGAACCGCGTCCGGTATTTTTCGCGATCCCGGTAAGGTTCCCTTCAGCGATCCAGGATCCGCAAGGACCGGGACGAAACGGAACTCGGAATTGCCTTAGCACCAGCGCCGCGTATGACGAAGTAGTCCCCGGCCGTAGAGAGTTGCTCGCTCGGTAGCCATGTTCGAGGCAGTTGATACCGCGAGTTCGGCTGACTCGGACAGTTTTGCATGAGGCATTCGCTCGTGGTGATTTCGGTGCTCGCGAGCCACTGCATTTGGTTGGGCGAACCTACTTTCTTCTCGCTCCTCGGCATTTCGCTGTTACTTTTCGTTCCTTTGTCGGTTGTAAGGTAGCTTTAAGGTAAGTGAACGCGCGACGCAGTGATGTGCGCGGGATCGCGAAGGGCACGGAGCCGAAATCCGAGGAGCTCCTCGCGTCGAAGGAAAGCGCGCCCGGTGCCGGAACTGGCGGAAGGCCCCCGTCGAAAGTGGAATTTCCTCCGCGGGTCGCCGAGGCGTCGATCCCCGGAACGTCGGCGAGGCGACGCTCCCTCGGTCGGCGGCGGAGTTCGAGCCTCTTCGACCTCTTCCGCGAGCCTTTCTGGTCGCGGTCTCCACGTCTTTCGGTTCGGAGTCGTTTCCGTCGCTTTTCAAACGCCTGCCCCGGACGCGCAGCGTGGACGGACGAAACCAAGAGTGGATGCGGGAAAAGCGAATTCGAGATGGGAAAGTAGGACAAAATGCCCGTCCCATTAGAAAAGGAGATCTGCATTGATTCTGTTACAATTAGCAGTATCTTAGTCCGCGGATGTCTCTTAAGAAGACGATTCGGGGACCGCGGGAATGCGGCGGACACGGAGGTTCTTAAAATCATCCGATATGGAGCGTACCTGATTATTTTGTTAGTGTACTAAAGCGGTGGAAAACATTCTCCTTCGTGCATCCATTTCCCATAAGAACATTGACATTGAGTTTACATTGTATTACTCTGGCTGCGTACGTTCAATCGGCGCAAATACTTTCGGGGAGGTGCGCAAGTCGCGTTTCCCGGTCGGTTCCGCTTCCGTTCCGGGTCGTCTACGGTGCCCGGGTCTTCGTCTGCAATTTGCCGATCCTTCCGGCGCCGAAGGCGTCTCCTTCCCGTTCGCGTCGCGCACCTGCAGCGTTGTCCCGCTCGCGTGCCGCGCGAGGCCGCGATTTCTCCCCGCGGAAAGTGCTTCGCCCCACATCGACTTCGGAACGGGGCGATCGACGTGGGCGTGGGAAAAGCTGAAAAGAGCGCTCGAGGCTCGGGGGAAAAAACCAGTTCTTTGAGGGACGGAGTTAATTAAATGTCTCGCGGATGCAACGCCTTGAAAACGCTCGACCCGAATGGACGAAACTGCCCGCGATGCCGTCGGGTCCCCGCGGCAAAGCCGAGGCGGAAGCGGAGCTTTCCGGTCCTGCCGTCTAACCCTCGCTCGAAAGCTCCCGCACGGGCGGGAATCCGGCGGAGAACTTCCCGAATCCCATCGCGAGTGGCCACCCCCGACAGAAGCGCCGGCAGTCGCTGTCGCGGACGGTGTTCGGGTAAGTCGCGTTGCTCGGAATGCACGTCCGGCATTACCGTCGGCGTAATCCAACACCGATCGAATGCCTCTCCGAGTTGCGCCCGACCAGAAGCGCACGCTGCTCGCGTCGAGCGACGACGTTCTCCTGCCGCCCGACGCAGCCTCGCATGCCCTATCGCGTTAACTCCGATCGCCGTTATCACCGTGCACTCTCTCGCGGAGGAACCGCTCCGCGCGCAGAGCTGTGAAATCCGACGCCAGAAGAAGGCGTCCGTGTCCCCGTTCGCCCGGGGCCCCGACGGGCGCTCCGGGATCGCTCGGCGAAAAGTCCCGCACGAAACGGCGAGTTACGCAAGACGCCGTTCAAGGAAGACCTCAATTTGGGTTATGCAAGGCCCGATACGCCGACATTTCATTTCAGACGTTGAGCTCGCCAGGGCGACGTTTCGAGGAAACTCCGAGCCGAAGGCGACTTTCCCGGGGTTCCCGATCGGCGACAGCATTCGGGAGTCGCCGTCGCACTCACCCTTCGGGACTTCCGTCGGGTCCGGTCCCCGGCGGGACGCCGCTGAGGGCCGCTTCTCGAGTCGGTCCGGGGCCCGGTGGTCCGGGGGACCCGATTTTGGCTTGCCGCGGTCGAGCGGGGCCCCGGGGAGGAGTTTCGCCTCGCATTCCGCAAGAAGGTCGCGGTTGCGCCACCGGGAACGTTTCCAAAGGAGAGTGCCGCGCTTTGCCAAGTGCGGTCACGAAATCTTTTTCTCGATTTTCGCACTGGAGGTATCCCCGATGTTCCTGGAGTTGTGCCATGGCGTGACCCCGTTTTTAAAACAAGTAATTCTTCTTATTCTTCCTGTACACGTATTGCGATACATTTAACGTTGTTCCACTTAACGAAGCGGATTGTCGATTGTCTTCCTATCAGCGAAGTGAGCCGGTTGCGAGTTTTCCTCCTTTCAGCGATCCGTCCGCAAAGATATTCCGCGCGGAGGAGCGCGGCCCCGTCCCGTGCGCGCGGATGGCGCTGTCGTGCGATTTGCACGTCGGAAGGATTTGCGAGGCGGTTTTCGGACTCGTCGCCGTGAGCCGAGGAAGCAACCGGACGAGCTGTCGGCAGTTACGGTTGCGGAAAGCGAACGCCGAGTTCTCGCCGTTTGAAACGTTCTCCGTGCGAGCCCGCACGCATCGCGCTGCGGCGGGAGCGCAGAAATTCCGAGTCCGCCGAGGTAATGCTCGCGTGCGAGCGTCTGCGCGGCGGAGCCCAAGTCACCGCTGCTGCCGGCTGCCGGTGCGGGCATCGGAACGATCGGGCGCGAGGGTCCCCGGGCCTCGGAGCCGGCGTTCCGCGAGTCGCTGCCGGAAAAGGCCGCGAACGCGTCCGAGAAAATGCGCAATGTGACTCCGGGCACGTACTCGTCCTCCTTAAATGATAATTCGCTCTTTTCGTATTCATAAATTCTTCGACTCGCGCAGTTAATGATCGGAATGACAATTCTCATTCATCTCTTTGCCAAGTTTTCCCGAGACGAGGCGGAAGATGACTTCGCCTCACTTTCACCTTCTTCCACGTCTCCCGATGCTCGGGTGCGCGGAAGGCAGTTCGGCGCCCCGGGCACCGTTCGCTTTTCCGCTGCGGTCGATCCCGTTCGGGTTTTTGCAGTTCCGAGGTTTGCTCCTCATTTTTCGCCGGCAGCCTTCCTCCCGATGTTAACTTGCGCTCGCACCTATTTATCGCGCTCTTTCCGCGTTCTGCTCGAATCTAAAATCGGTTCGT
The DNA here is from genome assembly GCA_028565995.1 of Ricinus marginatus. Classification (NCBI taxonomy): domain Eukaryota; kingdom Metazoa; phylum Arthropoda; class Insecta; order Psocodea; family Ricinidae; genus Ricinus; species Ricinus marginatus. The sequence continues at coordinate 38,768 of JAOWBB010009631.1, forward strand.
TCTGCCGGTTTAGAATTTGAGACCTCCCGAACTGTCGCGTTTGCTTCGTTGGGAAATTTCGGTCCGCAGGATTTTCCGTCGGCCTCGGACCATCGCTCTCGTTTAAGGCTTTACCCGGGCGAGGGCCTTTACTCTCGAGCATTAACGGAATTCATCATATTATGGTAATGTTGCACATTTTCACTTGTTTGACGTACTCGGATTTAAGTGGTTTAACGCATTCTGCTGCGGCATTTGAAAATTGGGCTTGGACGGCGACAGCGTTTTCAACTGTAACAAATTTCGACTTGCTTATTTTCGCCCTCCGTGTCCGTCCCTCGCTCCATTTCGTGGGCTCCGACGTCGGGTGCCCCCGGAACCGCGTAAGGGGCGACGCGTTTCCCCGCCGCCGTTAAGAAAGGGCCAGAGGGTCGACCGAGGTTCCGGGCTGGAGAAAAGTTTCGAAGCGAAAGCCGAATTAACGGAAGTGGCCGAATTAATTTGCAGGAAATGAAGTGATTGCGAAATAAAAAATAAAAAAGTGCTTAAAATGTTGACACTGAAGTGGTGATGCATCGAGGATTAGCATGAATACCGAGATAATATATCAGCCTTCGATGATCGGCGGAAAAGGCAGCAATCCACCATTGCCGAGTAAGAAATGGAACAATTCGAATCTTGCCGGGTTGGTGTCCGTCAAAGAATCGATCGAGTCGATCGTGACGGAGCAAAACGTGGAGAACGTGGAGAGAAACCTGGGAGGAAGGGAAAGGTCCAGCCGGAGCAATTCCCTCGAGGACATAGAGGAAGACAAGAACTATGAGGAAACCTCGAAAATCAGGTTGAGTCGCCCCCGACACAATTCCATCGTTGGGATCGTCAAAAATTTCGGACGGGAAAAGCGAAACTCGGTGGGTCTGGAAGACAAACGGGGAAGAAGGAAATCGTGGCATTCGAAGTTCACTCAGGCGCCCAAGGAAAAGCCCGGTAAAGGCGAAAGGAAGCGACGTCAGGAGACCGTCGATTCCGCGGCCAAGGAAAGGGAGGAGGACGATTTCCGGCCGTCCACTCCCGGCCCTCAAGACCGGCATAAGCGGAAGTCCTGGTGGAACATTTTCGTCCCGGAGGACTTCTCTTCAAAGTAAGTACCTCTGTCGGGTTCACGCAGGATCCCGATCGTTTCCCGCGATTCCCCACCGTCCGCGGCAGCAACCCCCTTTCTGGATGTTCGGGACGGTGCCACTTTCGTCTCCGAAAGCGCGTTCGTTTTGTGTCTCCTAGTTCGGAAGCTCAAAAAATCCTGCTCTTCGAGTCGATGAGTTCGCTCGCATCTTCGACGAAGCCGCCCGGATTCTTCTTGATTTCAGAAGGAAACTGCCGCCGCCGCTTTTCACAACTTTCGTTTCCGTTGGCGGGGAATTTCCACGATGTGCAAGCGAGGTCCCGGCTAAATTTTCTCTCCGCCGTCTCCTTTTTCAGCTATTTACCTTCAACCTGGCGATCAGTTGGCGCTTGTGAAAGAGGTGAACGCAAGCACTTTAATTAGGAAATCGCGGAGGCCTCGTCGCTAGGTGCAGAATTTGCCGAATTCGCTGAAAATTCGAGCGCTGGATTAGTGTATCGACCTCGTGTCCGTGATGACCTTGTATTCCGAGATTAGGCTAAATTTTTGTAATCATGTTTAACTTATCGCGGCACGTTTTTTTTCTCCTTTTCTCCTCGATTTCTTCGCTTTCTTAATTCCGTAGGCGCAGTTTACTTTTGTTTTCGCTCATTTTCGGTGTCGCGAGGAGGTTTTGTCGCCGAGTTCCCCCGGGAGACGGAGTCGACGGGCTGCCGGAGCCCCTTCGATTTTTCCGGCTTATCTCTAACGTCATCCCGATTTTCTTATCGTTGGTCGGACGCCTCCCGTCAGTGGCGGATCCAGCTTCGCTGAATTTCTTCCTCGTTCGACCGCACAGGATGAGCTCCTGTCGGTCGCGAAGCTTCCGCTTGCTCGGAAAGGAGTCTCGCGCTTGGAAAAAACCTGCTGCGGATCGTCCGGTTTACATTTCCGAATCGCTAAGTGCTCGCGGTCGGAGAGTTCGCTCGACTCGACCGGCGCGGGCGAATTCGGAGGGCGACGTCAAGTTCGTCGTGGCAGCAGAGCCACCGGACGGCCCGCGGAGGAAGGTCTCTCGGCTCGGAGCGACCACATTCGGAGTCTTCCCCGAATCGGGCTTCCGTCGTCGGTTACCCGTGGAACGACGAAAGCGGTTTGGGCGACTGCTCGAAAATGGTCTTTTTTCCCGGAGCCGTCGAGAATCGAATCGCCGTTGCGTTCGGGAGACCGGCGACCGAAAAATTGCGACAAAATTAATCGAGGGTTTCCTACACCCGGGAGGCGCGAACTCCGCCGGTCGGCTCTTTCTCTCTCCCTCGAGTGAGCGGCGCCAGCACCGGGCGGCCGATAACCGAGATTCGATACTGATGTTTGTCGACAGTTCCGACAGCAGAAGGCGCAGAAACGTTTCGTTAGTCACCGCTCGCGTCACGCCGGGAGTCGCGATATACGATTTGGGTTCTGAATTTCTCGGGAGGAGCAATAGGTGAGGGCTGTCGTCGCGAGGTGCTATTTCCGGCCGATCGAGAGTCGGATTCTCGGCGTTTGCGAACGCTCCGGACGAGGTTCGGACTCGAGCGGTCGCCGCAAAGCGAACCGCGACGAGGTTGCTCCGCATGTGAAGTGTGCACTAATGGCGGTGGCACGTCCGAGTTTAATGACCTTGAAAGTTGTTTGTGTCCTGCCACGTTGTTTTTTTGCGGGAGGCCGAAAATCGAGGCTCGGGGCCGGTCCCTTTTCGGATCCGGAACGCTCTGGAAGAGGAAGTCGGAAGTGCCGCGCGTTTGGCGCGAGCGAAGTCGATTCCTCGGAAGCGGAGGAGGTTGCTCGGCAAAATTCGTCGGACGGCTCTCGGCGAAGTGGCGGGGCGTGGCAGAGGAAGTCGCAGAGACGGAATCTCCGCGGCCCCGGAAGGCTGAGGAAACCTAAATGTTTATCGATGGAATTGTTTTCCGTCGCCGGTGGAAAATTCAGCGTTAATTTTGAAATTTACGGTTCACGAATCTTGGTAAATTTGATCGGCGACACGACGGACCCGCGGGGGTCGCGGATTAACCCGAGCTTTTCGTTCGGGAGGAAAGGCCGAAAGGTTCCGCTGCCCTGTCCGCGGCCGCCCTTTTCTGAGGTGATCGATTCGGGGGTTGATGGGGCTTTCCCGCGTCGGGGATCCTTCTTGCCGAAGGCTTTCCGAATTCCGTCTTTGCCGCCAGCAGAAGTTTCGACTCGGACAGAGCGCTGCGTCTCCCGCGCAGCGGGCCTTTCGGCGTAGCGCAAGTCGCCGTGCTCGTGTCGCCTCCCGCTTTGCCGTTGCGAGTGCCGAAAGTCAAAAAGTCAGGCGGAAGGCGGACGGTCGGGAACGTGACGCTGCGGAAAAATTTTTCCCGCCGTCCGCGCCTTTCCCAACTTTTCTACGGTCCTTCGGATTTCCGACCGCCGAGCTTTACCGGATTCCGGTCGGGCACCGCTCGGTCGGTGCTACATCCGGCCGCGTCGTCTCGAGATGGATGGGTTCGAAATTGCGGCTTCCGGTTAAAGGAAGCATTCGAGGAGACGAGGCTTCGCGGTTGAGCGGGATCGGCCGACTGGGGTCGACGGGGAAAGAATCCCACAGCCACGAATATTTAAACCCGGTTAATGCCGCATTCCAACCGGGGTAATTAATATTTTCTAAAAATTATTCTTAATCCCTTGGCTCAGACATCCGGAAGGAGTCTTTCGAATATGAAAGCCGGGAAGGCTTTGTGGTCTTGGCGGTTTCCGGCCAAGCAACTGAACGCGAGGTTAGGTTGGCGGAACTGCGGAGCAGGGGCCGAGAGTCGCAGGAGGAAGAAAAGGTTTTCGTCGGTTTGGACGGGCTCGAAGTGCCCGGGGCGCTTCGGGTGGCAAATCCCTTGGCTTGGGTTGCGTTGCCCTTTGCCTGAATCTCGCTCCGATGAGGCACTGCGACGCTGCGCTTTGAATGGGAGACGCTCGGCGTCGGCAGTCGACGGCCCGGGTCGGAGGGTGTCGACCTGCCGATCTGCGAGGGTTGCGGGGCCGCGAACCGAGTAAAAGTTTTGCCAACGCTCCTTTTTTCAGCGGAACGACCGCCCGAGTTCCGATGCCGACGCTGTGCGCGAAGCGCGAGGAAGGCCCGTCCGGCCACAGATCGAAACCGATACCCATGAAGACCCGTAAGGAAGCAGGAAGCCGAAATCGACGGAAGCCGAGGCGGGAGGACGAGACCGACGAAACCCTGGAACCCGAAATCGTTTTGGGTTCGACTTACGTTCCCGGTCCCGGAGAAAACGGGTTTTCCCTCGGGCAGGACGTCGTCCTCCTCCTCGACGATCGGAGCTGGGATATTTTGTAGGTATTTCCGGCGGAAGCGTCCCGGCGGAGCCTTCGTCTCGGTGGTCCGCGACCCGCCCGGGACGAGGGCCCCGCTTGAATTTTCCCGCGCCCGCTTCCGCGCCACTTTCAAGCGTTGCCTTCCTGAGATATGTCCGCTTTCGCTTCGTTTCGCTTCCATTTTTTATTTTTATTTCGTTTTAATTTCGGTAGCCAACTAGTTTTGCTTCTTTTTTTTCTTATTTTTGTTTATTTTAGATCCAGAAGGGCCTCAACCGATGTGGGTCGATCCGTTTTACCCGTACCTTATACCAGGTAAGTTTAGATTGCATTACATTTTTGTTCTCCGCGCGATTTTCGATTTGAACGTCGAATAGACAGGTACGAGCGGGTTTCGTCAGGCCGATCGCGATGACGCGGGGTTTTGCGCGAATGCGCACGCGAGATTTCAAATCTTCCGGAAGAAGTATCTTTACCGATCGGGGCGAAGACCGGCGCTTTCGCGGAGCGGTCGAGCCGCTTGCGGCAAATTTCGTCCGCGACGGGGCAAACCCCCGACTTGCTCGTTGATTCCGGCGAACGAACGCGGCTCTGTTTTGATTCCTTCCGCGTTCGGAAGATCGGTCCGGGGAAAGGACCGGAGCGTGTTGGCCGAGTGGCCGGTTATTATGTTAATCGAGTGATTTGTTTTCCAGGAGCAAAAGCCGGAGCGTCGATCACGGCATTGCGTCGCCCTTCGATTTGGATCTCCTCAGGAGCAAGGTCGATGACAGATTCGAAAACGTTGCCGGTAAGTTTTGCCCGCAGGGCCCGCTCCGCCGCAGAACTCCGTTTCCGGCCCTCCGCAGCGAATGACTTTTCATTCGTTTGCCGCTCTTTTTCGCTGCTGATAATTAAAGCGCGCCCGGCGCCGCATCTCGCACTTCGCTCGCTTTGGGGCTCGGGCGGGATGACGCGGGAAGAAAAATTGCCGGACGGAGCGGAATCGTAAATGGGCCCCTCGCGGAACGAGGAACGACGAAAACGTTGCGAAGGGTAAGGGTAAATGGATGTAAACAGCAGAAATTTCTGCGGCAATTCGAATCCCTCCCGCTAGGAGCGCTAGTGCGGAAAGCATGGCGTCCGTATCGACGTCCGGTTGTACGACACATCAGAAAATTCGGAAAAAAGGTATATAGAATCGTTGAAAGTGTCCTGTGTCGAAATGTCTTGCCTGTTTCGATGCTCGGTCGAGCCGCGTTTTGCCGGGATACCGACGAGGTGGCCGAGGGACGTCGGCACTTGGGATCGCACAGCGTTTTATTGATCTGGCCCGTGGCTCCTGCCTCTTCCGAAACTCCAGTCGAGAACCGGACGTTTGCACGCACCGGAGACACGCGTTCCTCCGGGCGAGTCTTCCGGTTGCAAGGCATCCCGGCGGAACCCGACGGCGGTGACGGAAGGGTTTCTTCCGCCGGTCTCGCTAGGCAGCCCCGAGATAAGCCACGCGCTCGGTCCCCGCGCCCGGGTTTTACTGTCCGTCGTCGCAGGATTTACCGCCCGTCGCTTTCCGTATCAGGTACCGCGGCTTCGGGTGCGAAAGGATGCAAGCGGTGATAAATTTGGTGCACGTTGGAAACGGAACGAGAGCAAATCGATTCGGATCGGCACGTTGATCGGAGAGTGAATTTTTCCGTTCGGTTTTATTCGGATTTTACATTTAGTTTTGCAACTTCCCGAGAAAGTGCCGAAAGCGAACGTTGCGTTGTGTTTGCCGCTTCTGCGACCGCTTGCCCAAGGCGGGTGGCCAAACGTTCGATTTCTTGCTCTATGGTCGCTGCATTCTGCGCGATGTTTGCCCCGCCTCGTCGAAGCCGTACTTACATAGGTTCGGAACGCCTCTGCGACAACTTTTCACTTCCTCTTCTCGCTTGAACGCGGAGTTTTCCGAATGTGCTTTACAGCTCTCGGAGGAAAAAAAAAATGGAAAAAGGAGATCCTTTCGAAAAGATCGGTACCTGAATTTTCCGCGTAAACAACTTCAGGCTTTCGTCGCCTTTATCCTTTGCGAATTGCATCGAATGCAGGGAGAACATTTATGTGTTCCGATTCGACTGTCTTTCGTAATCGTCTGCCTGTTCGTCCTTTTATTTCCCAAACCTTTCACTTGGGCGAGCCGTGCATTACGCCTTTGGCTGATGTTCCGAATTTTTCTTTCCGGCCGTTCCTCGCGACAGCAATCAGGCGGACGAAACGGGTTGAGGACACCCGATCAGCATCGCTGCATCTTAACTGGATGAAATTTTGGAAAAATTAAAATGGCTTTTTCTTTTCTTTTTTTTTTTTTTTTTTTCTCCTCCTCGTCCGTTTTCTTCAATGTCGGAAAATTTCTCCGACCTCGAAAAATTTCACACATTTTTCTCTCGGTTTTTCTCGTGCGAGGTGTTTGCACCACGGGAAGCGCTGGGTAGAAAATGTCCAGATTCCGAGAGATCTCCGCACAACGTGAAACATGCAGGGGAAGAAGGAGGAACCTGAAAATAATTACTTTAAACGAATGGAGAAAGATGGAAGAAATTTTCAAAATGAAAACGTTTTGTAAAAATCGCCATCGGAATGTCGTTTATTCCGAAATCCCGGCTGCCGTCGAAGCCGGTGCTCGAACGGTGGCTCACGGCAGAAAGTGCATGAGCGTAGCGGACATCGAAGCGTTTGCCCGGCATGGCTGCACGTAGATGAACGTTTCATTATTTATAAAACGAATTAGAATAATTGCTGCGGTGAGCTTTCTCGCGCTGTGCAGTATGTTAAAATCCCCTGCGGCGGCCGCTTCGATCTTAATTGAAATGAATGAGACGAGATGCTGTTTCTCGTCTGTCCGAATTGGATTAGGTACCCGTCCCATTAATATGCTGGCATCATTTTGGAAAACGTCACGTAAAATACCCTGATCGAATGGTAATTTGAATCAAGCTTTTAAACCCGGAAACTTTCGGAAAGTTACATGTCTTGCTGATGGGGAAGATGCCTTCACAGGTGAAATTTTGAATCTCGCTCGGGGGTAGATATTCAGATAGATTCGGAAGAGATAGAAACCGAAATATGTAGACAGCAACGGTCCGGTCTCCAGTCGTCCGGCGAAGTCGCTGCAAAATGGAAGGTCCCAAAAGGTGGCGGAGACCATCGGTTTACGTGACCAACGCGCTGTTCGCTGGGAACGACTCCGGAAGAGTAAATGGCTGCTCATCTTGCACGTTCGTTTTCGGATTCCCGATCGGAAAGTGAAAGGATCCCGCAACCTTTTGCGAATTCCTGTAGAACGCCTTCGTTATTTGTTCCGCGAGCAGTTATTGCTGCGACAACCGACGCTTGTTGCTGCTGCCGTTACTCCTGCCCGTCCGGGTTCGATTTGCGTCGACTGTTTCCGTTTTCTCATATCGTCAAATCTGCTTGAGGATGTATTCATGCAGAAGGTTTTTAAGTCGACGGTTCTCATCCACCATTGCCTTCGCAAACAGTATGAAAACGTAAATCTTCCAAATTTCTCTTCTGCTTGTTTTCCAGGTTTTTTTTTTCTTTTTTTTTTAAAAGCAAATATAGTAACATACATTTACAACCGCCACGAAGTGTGACAACACATTTAAAACTTTAAAATGAATGTTTTGTAATTTTTTCTTTGTAGAATTTTCTTCTTTTCCAGCAGAGGTAAATTTCTTGATACCGCAATTTCTTCAAATTGTGAAAAAAAAAATCAGCGAAGAGCAAAGGTCTTTGCTTCGTTGTCTCTGGACCGGTTTTGTATTTAACGTGGTTAACTGTTTTTGCAGATTCGGACGGGGACCTGGAGAAAGAAAAGAAGAAAGTTTCCGTTCCAGTCAGTACCATTCCATACAAGGTAGGATCCGCGGAAAATTACTTCCGACTTTGATTTCCCTCCTGCGGAATGAGCCGTTTGCGGGGAAAATTTTCTTCCCAAGACGTTAACATTTAACGTTCGGTCAGCCGTTGATCAGAAAGTCATATCTGCTCGCTTCTTCAGGTCCAGTCATCCGATACTCTGAACTCCGTGGCTGCCAGGTTCGACATTACACCGTCCGAGCTGAGGAAGTTGAACCGATTGGCGTCGAATTTAATATTTCCGGGTCAGACGATACACGTGCCACAGAAGAAAACCGCGACCGATGGTAAGCCTCACTCGATGGCGGCACATCAGCAGAACGTATTCCGACAAATCGCAAGCTTAAAATTAAGGCGATCGCTGCTCAAATTTGAATCCGCAAGGCAAAAAAAAAAGGCCGTCGCGGGCTGCAGGAACGGGGATGCAAATATGCAGATCTATTCCTGTTGTCGTTAACTTTGACAGAGTGTGATTTTTTTTTTTTTTTTTTTTGGCAGAAGAGGAAAAATCGGGCGGAACCGCTTCCTCAATCTCCACCTCGGAGGAAGGTGAAAACGAGCCTCCTTCGGAAGAAAAGGAAATACTGGATAATCTGAGACCGGTCTCTCCAAAGCCGGGTCACATAGAAAGAGTGAAATCTCCGATGTCTCCGTTGGCGCGCAGGCACGATCTGAGGGAAGCGAGGTTTCTCAAAATAGACGTGCGCCATATCACCGATGGACAGGCAAGTAACAAATTTTGCAAGCAAAAGCTCCCAATTCCGGTGGAAGACATCTCGTGCGGCTCTTCGTTGTCCGCTGTTGTCTGTCGGAACTGCAAACCGCGCGCTAATCTAAATCCTCCAGAAATCCATGTCTTCTGAAACGGGTGACACGACGCTGGAGTGATTCTCCCATCGCGAATAACACCGTACCAGTGTCCTTAGCCCAAAAGTTAAGTTGGAGGCCCTGAACTCTCAGATGTGCCGCACATTTATGTAATAATGGAAAAAATAACCCTTTTCCATGAACCGGAGCCGGTTCGGAAAATATCGACGGAGCGCCGAATCGCTTTAGCCTCATTTGCAGGAGGCTTACGGGACGGTGGGAGAATTGTCGCTTCGGCCGTACCTGACACTGCCGCATTCGTCGTCGTTATTCCTTTGCCAAAGTTGCCTGCCTGAGAACTTTCAGATTTCGAACGAAGGCTAATTTCGAACGCCGAGCTCTTTAGACATGTAACCAGTTTCCATGCGTCGAAAAAGCAATTGTCCTGTTGATGATAATGGTCACGAGATTTTTCTTCTGCTTCCGCGGTCGCAGAAGAAATTGCGCCTTCCGTCACGGAAGACGTAAAAGAATGAAATCATTTTCATTTATTAGACCGATTTTAGAAGTTTTGCTTATTCATCACAACCGAGGCTGAATGCATGGAAAGGTAACGCGCATCGCCGAATGATTTTTTTATGTGGACTTTTTGATTACTTCGCACGGCGATGTCTTCCTAGGTTCAAGGGCCGTATGAAGTGGCTCGAGCGGTTCCGCGTGATGCCAACCGCATTTTTACAATTTGTTTTTCCACAGGGCGTCGTTGGCGGAGTGCTTTTGGTTACTCCCAATGCCGTCATGTTCGATCCCAATGTTTCGGATCCGCTTGTGATCGAACACGGGCCGGAATCTTACGGTGTTATAGCACCCATGGAATTCGTCGTGAACGCCGCCATTTACTACGATATAGCACACATGAGGGTGGGACATGTAGATAGCAAAACTGACTGTATAAAGCCCCAGATTTATTACAGTAAATCCAACGAAAAAGGTAATTTTTTTTATTAGATTTTTCCATCAAATTCTCTTTAGATAATGCAAATGTTTAAATCATTTCGCCTCCCTGCTCTGGGATGCCTAAACGAAGTTTTTTTTGGTGGAAAAATTTAGAAATGGTTTGACGGTTCGCAAAAGAGACCAGGAATCAAATCGCTGCCCCAAAAGTCTTTCTTCTGAATGGAACAGAAGAGAGATTTGAGAAAAAAATGTGGAATTTGTGCAAAAATCGACGGATTAGCTCCATCAAGGAGCTCCACATGGAAGTGTGAAGCGTCAGGTTACCTAACCCGAATCCAGGGAAGATGCGAATCGTAAACACATCCGACACGTTAATTTTGAAATTTTGCAGAACCTCAGGGGTCACCCGGACGGGACTCTTTGCTCGTCAAAGACGAAACATTTCCCGAATTGGCTCCCGGCAAAGGAAGCTCGGACGAAGATAACGAAAGTATAAGTTCCTATGCTGGCAGAGAAGGTGATGCTTTTCCCAAGGCATTTGAACGAGAACTTGTAACTCCCACCAACTTACGTAAGTGGCAGTTTCCCGAGGAAATCGCACGTGATATTTTTCCAAGATCGAAATTAAACTCCTGTCGAAATTTTTCAGATCCGGAATTAGGCAATGCGTCCGCAGTCCCCGGTGCCAAACTAGTCTCTCAGCAGAGTTTCCCCGAAACGGCGGGCAGCATGAGCACTCAGTATAAGATGGAAGAGAGAAGATCATCGTCTCTTGATCAGCATTGGGCAATACCAAAGCCAAAGCTCAACGCGGACGGCAACGATTTCATCGTCGAATGCGATAAAATGCAGTTGGAGGAACCGGCCCGGGGAGCGGACGATGACGGTAAGATGCGAGGCGTGCGGCGACGTCCTCGGAAGTCAGGTTTACGGTGAAATAATTTTCTGCACCGTGGCAGGTTCAAGAGCGGGAACGGGAAACGAAGAAAGAGAGGATAGAAGTCGACTCATCAAATTGTCGTGTCACGATTCGGGCATCGACATAAGAGAAGGAGTTACGTCCGGCTGTCAGGACGTTCCCGTTCTGCCGCCGACGAAAAAAGTCATACACGATGCGGACATTGTGATGTCTCCGAAAAACGAATGCGTCCTGCTGGTATCGAATCTTGAAGTTAAAAAAAAGAGCGGATCGGTATCGTTCAGCGTCGAAGAAGAGGGAAAGTACGTTAAGGATGAAAAGGACAGAGAGGAAAAAGAAGATGAGAAGACGAGCGAAGGAAAGAAAAGTAAGGTATGTCGCTTGCACAAGAGATCCCGTACAAATGCCGCAAGAAGAGGAGCGGATTCTCGCATCTCCCAAGGCTTGACCGGGGAAAATAAGCGAGAACCGGAAAAATCCGGTGCGGCAAATCCCGCGGCGGAAAAAACCCCGACGCTTATTGCTCTCGACGGTTTTCAGATGCTGAAGAGACTGTCCTATCCGCTGTCGTGGATGGAGGGAACGTTCGTGAACGAATCCAAAGACTCCGAGAAGGATTCGCTGCCGTCGCTGCCGACGTCCGCGGACTCGCAGCATTCGTCGGTTTTTTCAAAAGTATTTTCCAGGTATCGTTATTTTTTAAAAGTTCGAATAGCGAAGCATTTTTGCTGCGTTGATAACTTGTTTTTCCAACTTAAGAATAAAAAAAGTCGCTTACTCATTTTTTAATATTCATAACAAGCAGGAGCACCCCGGGACGCTATCATTCTCAGGCAAAATATATATTTTTTTTTTTTTAAAGTTTTATTGAATTGTTTGCATTCATGTTGATTTTAATTGTGAATTGTGTTTTATATATTCCATAAATTGAATATTTTTATGAATTTTGGTGCTTTTTTTTTTATATACATATATATATATATATATATATCAAACACTTTATTCCGAGTGCAAATGCGACTTCCCTCATCCTCTTGGCAGTATTTTTAACGTCATCGGTTGAAATCTGGGATGTTAACTCTTCTACCTTGAAAAATATGCGGTACCTATTTTTGGTTTCACGGGGAGCTCCCTTACTTTCAGGCCAGAAAATATACTGCGCATTTGGCCAATTCAAAAATCAAAAATGTGGCTGCTTCATCTCAAATCGTAACTTCCCGTCCGGGGATTAAATAGCGCTTGCAAGCAACTCGCTGCTGATTAAGTTACCTAAGAAAATGACAATATGGGAGAGGGCCCAAATGCGGGTTTAGGGCGTCTGTGGGGTGACCTGCCGCAGTTGTCCTGAGGACAAGGGGGGGGGGATATTCCCCCGTCGAGTTCCGATTCCCCAGGCAAGGGGGGCCGCTCATATTTCGGCACGGAACCCAACTCGAAAATTTGGTTTTAAGCTAGAAAGGCTCGCACGGTGCTCGACCACGTAAAAAAAAAAAATAAATAAATGAATAAATAAAGAAAAACGTGAAAAGAGTGCCCAAAGTGTCATACAAGTCGCTGGAAAGTGAAATTTAAATGATGATTTGTCGAAAATCCAAACATCTTACGCTTATTTGCAAACGTTCTTACTAATGCTGAATTTTTTTTTTGATATTTTGCCTTCTTTCCATCCTTCCCGATGCATCCTTTTGCGCGCGACAGCTCTCCCAAAACCCTTGTCTCGGATATCGGCTCCGGTCTGTCGGACATAGGTTCGGGCATTGTGGACATCGGCTCGGGCATAGGCTCCGGGATCGTGGACATAGGCTCCGGCATCGTTGACATAGGTTCGGGGATAGGGTCGGGAATCGTCGATTTAGGTTCCGGAATCGGTTCGGGTCTGTCGGATTTGAGTTCGAACTTGTTTCTGATGAAAAATTCCAGCGAGGACTCGGGAGAGAGTAAAAGTCCCGGAGTGCAGAGCACTCCAGCAACGCGTTTGCCCCCGACAGCGAAATTTCCTTCCCACCCTGCGAGCGCACCCAGTCCTTCTCCTTCCGGAATATCCGCATCCGATGCTTCTGCTATTGCCAAAAAGGAGGGCATTTTTGGGTAAGAGTTATTTTATTATATATGTGTTAAATTTCACCGATGAAAAAGCGATATTGATTTATCCTTTTGTAAATCACCGTCACGACAGTTCCTTTATAAATCGCCTCGCTGTTAAAGCAGTGGGGATGCACAAAATTTCAGCTTCTACAAAGCTTTGTCAGTATATTTATAGTTTTGCTTGTGCCTTTGGAATTTTTTTATGTGTATTTTCCACTTGCCCATGTATGTGTAATGCGAGATATTGTCCGATATCTATAGTATGCGGTTACATGTCCTTATGCACGGTGTCAAATTCTAATTTTAGTTTCGGATTGTAAGTGTTTGTATCTTTTATTTCACTTTCTTCTTGCACCGATGGGCGCCGGGAGAAAAAAGATGAGATGATTTCTTTGACTTTCGCAGGAGATCTTCCGTCGGCACATTCATACGCAACACTTCTGCAAGCGACCAGGAGGGCCGCGGAAGTCTTTCGCGAAACATCACTCCAAAATTGGATTATCGCAGCATGGTGTCCGTGGAAGACATGCCGGAACTGTTTGTTTCATTTGATAGTAAGTGAAACGTTCAGGTTTAGTAACGCTAACGCCGGAATTTCAAAACGGTGTCGCTCACATTGAGCCGCAAACGCTTTTCGAATAGTCCCGGTCCCGGCTGAGACCCAGGCATCCGAGGATGCGATTCGGATCTTAAAAAGGTTTTGCTCGGGACTAAAATTATTTCTTGTTTCAGAATTGATTCCGCGACCTGCCAGATCTTGTGAGGATCCACCGTTGTACCTAAGACTTAGGATGGGCAGACCGATTGACAAAAAAATATCCAGATCGACACCCATAATGTCATACGGGAAAAAGAAAATGAGACCGGAATATTGGTTTAGCGTTCCTAGGAACAGGTTGGTTCGTTGGTCGCACACTGCCTTCATTCTGCTGTTCGAGTACCTGCAGCTCTCGTTGAACCGCAAAATTTGCTTACGGCAGCAGATTCATCTGGCTCGTGGAGTAAAAAAAAAAAAAGAAAAAAAAAAAAATCACTTGGATTTTTCCTCGAACGATTCCTGGGCATGGCCCTTCTGCTAGGCTGACTTCGGACGTGAGATAAAACCCGACAGCATTTTTAAGTCGGTGCCTCGAATGGTTATTTCGTACAGGATACTTCGATCACGTAAAAAGCTCAGATTATTAATTTAGTCGAAATTCGTAAGTAGGAGGAATACATTTGCTGCATTTGACGGGGCAAAAGAAGGTGGTCGGTATCGTTTCGCATGGGGAAAACCCGCGCGGGGAAAAGGCTGCAGAGGTTATGTTTTTGCTGCAGCCGCCAACCGCATCCTCGGAGCCCCAACCTTGGTCCTGTCGTTTTGGATCGGGTTTGGGGGATTCCCCGGTTTTTTTTCTCGCGTCGAAAACCATTCTCCTCTTGCTGTTCCTCCGCGAGCCCCCGGCTTTTGCACGGCTGCAGGTGGAAAAATTATGTTTGGATGCAGTGGCGCCGCAGGGGCAGTAAGCCCTGCAGGGAATTCCGCTGTAGCCTGTGCCAAAAATGTGTTTCTGCACCTTTTGAGTGCCGCTCCAGCTTTTGCTTCGTTGGTTCATCTCGCGTCTGCCGTCGAAAAAGATTTTGTTCGATTCCTGGAGAGTCCCAATCACTGAAAATGCTTTTTTTTTTTTTTTTTTTTTTTTTTTTTTTTTTTTTTTTTTTTCCTGCAACGTTTCTTCATATTTTCCATTGTCATACCTAACGACTTTACGCTTATCTCACTTCCAGGGTGGATGACTTGTACAATTTTCTGCACATTTGGGTTCCTCACTTGTACGGAGATTTAGATGAGATGGATCCCAAAGCTCGGGGCTACGAATTGATCGAATCCGACACAGAGTTGTGGTACGACGAGGAAACGCCTGCGGGCGAGGGCACCGGCGACACGGGAGACTCGGACGACATCGCCGATTTCACAAAGGAATCTTGGGAGGTGAGTCCGAAAGGTTTTCCCGCGCGGAACGAACCTTAACCGTCGGGCCGTTTAAAGCGAATCCCGGAACGGAAGATCCCCCGGGCCGTCCGGCGGGAAATTTGCCTCCGGAATCGAGATGTTCGAACGTGCGCGAAGCGTTGAGCGTTCTCGCCAACGCGCAAAAGTCCAAGAAGCCCGACGGACGCCGGGAGCCACGGGCTTAAAGCAAAAACTTTAGCTTCACCGATTGGCGTCGCCTTCCGGAAGCTGCGAAAGGCGACGCCAGTCCGTACTTCCTGCTCTTGTCTGCTAACTCATCTGACTAATTTATTTTTGATTGTTAAGATGGTGAAGGCACCGTACGTGAAACTCTACACTATCTTGAAGTCTCAGAACCTATCTTCAGACTCTCAGGTCGCAGGGGAAGAGGTCTGTTTTCTCTTCTTTCAGACGTTCCTCGATGTTAGATTCTCTTCTTGCTGTTTTAGACGTTTTCCCTTAACTGTTCTCCTGATTCCCCGCCTGCTTTCGCTTTTTCCGGTGCTCGAAACAGCAGCCTCTCGGAACACAGATGCGGTCTTATCTCCCGCGCGTCGTTTCCGTTGCAGCAACGGTGCGCAGGCAGCAGCTTTCTCTCCGTTTCCTTTCCCGACTTAGCCGCAGGGTGTGAGCGTTTAGAGCGTCAGTACGCGTATCGGGGTGCGGAACCCGGAGCAGAACTTGCTCCTCTCGTCGTGGCGTCCCTCTGCGTCGTTTCGTGCGTCGCTCGGCCGCGCTTTGTGTCGGTGCGGGGTGCTCCAGGGCGTTTTTTCGGGAATGGCACATTCGGACGATTTTTCGCGGCGCGGAACGCGATTTAAGTTTCCTTCTTCGTCCTTTTGTTTAAACCACCTTCGTTGTGTGTATCTTCGTGTTTTGTCCGTTGGCAGGCGCGGCCCGGCACTCGGGGAAGCCACGAGCCCCGCTTGAGTTTCGCAGATGGTCGATCGACTGTTCAGTTGCCTGGAGCTTCCGGGAGACACGTCCGCGGCAAATCGTTGCAAGTTGGGCTTTCCTCGTGAGAGCGGAGGCATTTTCAGCGGAGCGGGTCACACTGCGGGAGATTGCGCAAAAAGTCGGCAGTCGATATATCCTGGAACCGGTTTTTCTCGGTTCCGGTCGATGCCTCCGTTGCGGCACCAGGTTTCCCCTTCGGTGCGGACCGAGAAGACGGGTTTTAATTTTCCTCGGCGCACCAAGTCCGACCGAGGGCCTCGAAATGGACGGAGGAAGCGACGCGGCCTCCATCTCCATTCGGTGCTTTCGCAGCAGGCAGAGGGTAAGAAGTGGTCCGCGGCGCTTGCAGAGAGGACCGAGTGGTCCTGGTCGGCCTCGAACCGTTGACGTGACAAGTCTTTCCGCGAGTGAAGAGTGAAAAGTGGTCTCGAAACAGGTATCGAAAGGCGTTTTGCGCAGGTACCTGAATTGCCCGTCGGTAATTGCTTCGCCATCTCTTTTCCCTCTGCCCGATTTCTCCGCAGTCCGGCGGTGGTCGTCGAGCGCGACTCACTTGGTCGCTTTGCTTCGAGAGTTCCTGCGGAGCCTCCGTGGGATGCCTTTTCGCGATTCGACGATCCGGTAACGGTCGCGAGGAGTCGGGGAAGAGAGGAGGAGAGGAGCAACCGGAAGAGTGATGCTGGAAAGCGCCTGCCTCGACCGCGATGACTTCCTTGGCTGCAAGTCTGATACGTATCGTAAGTTCCGAAAGGGAGGAGCGTTGCGTCCGGAGGTTGACTTGTCCGGGAATGTTGGCGTGCGCCTCGCAGAGCCGAACCTCATCGATCCGTAGCTGACGGCGGAGGCTTTCGGACGGGCTCGCGACCCCCGCGGACTTGCACGACTCCGCAAAAGTGAGACCGAGATTTCTTGCGGGCAGGCCCACGACTGGGGCTTCCGCTCGGAGGCGGAAGTCGATGAGGAGCCGAGAACAAATCGGCGGCGAGGAGCGTTCTCCGCGATCGGTCCTGCACCCGTGCCTCCGTCCCTTCCGGTGCGAGGCTTCCTTCTCGAACCTGCCTTTTTCGAGATAAGAAAGCCACGTCACTAAATGCTCTCCGCCTGACCGGATTCGTCGTTTGGCGGACGCGATACCGGCATGCCGGAAGTCGAAGGATCGGCCGCGGCAGCAATCGGAGGTCTGGTTAGGTTAGTCTACCTCGCCATTTCCTGCCGGTAACAAGCAATGTGGAGGGGGGAGTGGAGGGAAAGGCTCCTCGGAGAAGGCTCTGGGGGAAAAGCGGAAGTTGCCGACGAAGGGAGCGGGCGCGAGAGCGCAAGCGCAGAGCGTTCGTTGTTCTCGAATGGCGATCATCGACGGCTTATGTAGGGCAGGCTGCCCGCGGTGTTTACCGAACGCCGCTCCGCTCCGCACCGCAGTCGCAGGCCTCCTGCCACGGCCGCGGTATTTCCCGTCCGGCTTCAGTTTACGACCAACCGACGGAAACGGCGCTTTCGCTTTTCCCGTTTCCCTCGCGCGTGAACGTATTTTAACGCGCAATTGTGGCTCGCGGTGCTCGAGACGGTGAAGCTGACGTAGGGCCCCGTTTGGCGCCGCGACCGAACGGACGTGACCTCGCGGCAAATGAAGTTTTCGGAAGAGATGCCGTTCGGACGCTGCCCCGTGAAGCGCAGCTTCCGTCCCTTCGGGAGCTGCGCGCGTCCGATTCCTCGGCTTGGACCTCGCAACCGAAACATGGTAAATAGTTTTAGCAAATGCAAGATTTAGCGGAGCCCCAGACTCGATCTGCCGTCGGGTGGCGCCAGTCTTCCCCTTCGTCCGCGTCGGGCCCCGAAGCTTGACGTCAGATTTTTTCCTTCGGGGATCCGCGGCGGACCTGGCAATTCCCCGGACGAAAGCCGCAGGAGTCGGGGACGCCGCCTCCACGATCTGGCGATGCTCCGTCCGATCTTGACTATTCCGGATCGAAAACGCCTGAAAATGTTTGCGTTTCCCCCTCCATTCGAAGAGAACAATTAAACTGCGCGTCAGGAGAGTAAATGGCAGCAATTGGGACGCACCACTGAGCGACCGCAGTCGACGTTTCCTCTTCCGCCCGCCATGTCAAATACGAGAAGAATCAAGCGGCGTTCTGCACCGCCTGGAGGGAAGTGGGTGGCAAAGCCTGATTCGACCGAAGCCTTGATCGCGTCTGTTTCCGCTTCCGGAGACGAATTCGCGATTCTCGCTCGTGAGGATTTCCCACGTCGGGGCGTCGGACGCAGCCCCCGCGGACCTGCGTCGCCCGTCCGAAGCCCCGCGTCGAGCAGCGATCGGGGCGGCCTCCCATCCTTTCTCCTGCCGGGCAGCTTTCTGCCTCGCCGTCCCTTGCATGCTTCCCTCTCTCGACCGGCAACCCTCGAATGAGCTGTCCGAGAATGCGGGATTTCAAAAGCATTCCCCGAGGGCCGAGGCCCGCCACTCCTATTTTTTTTTTTATCGGTGGTAAGTACTTCCGGTGTTCCCGCTCGACCTCGACACCTTCCTCTTTCCGGTGCTTTGTTTGTAATTGATACCGCACCTTTAATTTTGCCGTAGAAGGCACGTAAGTAGTGCGCAACGTTCCGTAGACGGGAAAGTAGGCTTGCGAATCGCGAAAGGCGCGCCAGGCGGATGGGTAAGGGAGGCGTCCGGCATTCGCGAACGCCCCGTTTCGAAGATTAACGAAGGCGTCGGAAATTTCAGGTGCTGTCGATGAGCGAGGAGCTCCGAAGGGCACTTTACGCGTCCTCCGTGGGCAGCCTCGACATGGAGCTCTTCGTCCCGGACCTCGTGGGAACGACGGAAATTCTGACGGAAGAGCACAGGAAGCATTTGTGCAGGCATCTGCCGGCGAGGGCGGAGGGCTACTTGTGGACTCTGGTGTTCAGCACTTCGCAGCACGGGTTCTCGCTTAATTCGCTGTACAGGAAGATGGTCCGGGTGGAAAGCCCGATCCTTTTGGTGATCGAGGACACCGACAATAACGTAAGGACCGCGGACCCCGAAGCGTCCGACCCGGCGGCGGCGCACCCGCGGCACTCACTTCCCGATTCTTCGTTTTCAGGTATTCGGCGCTCTCACTTCGTGCTCCCTGAAGGTGAGCGATCACTTCTACGGCACGGGGGAGTCTCTCCTGTTCAGATTCAACCCGGAGTTCAGTGCCTACCAGTGGACGGGGGACAACATGTACTTCATCAAAGGCAACAACGAGTCTCTAGCCATAGGAGCCGGAGAGTAAGTGTCGGCGCCGCAGCGCGGCACCTCCCCGGGCCCCGAGGACCTCCGTTCTCATTTTGTTTCTTCTGCTTCCAGCGGGAAGTTCGGTCTTTGGCTGGACGGGGATCTGTATCAGGGCCGCTCGGAGAGATGCACCACCTACGATAATCCGCCGCTATCCTCCCAGGAAGATTTCGTCGTGAAGACGCTCGAATGTTGGGCCTTTATTTAAGAGTGAAACCAAAATTTTTACATTTAAAAAAAAATATAAAAAAAGAAACCGATGGAGAGAATGAATTTTTTGCGTGGATGATGATGATGAATGGAGAGGAAAAGTGGAAAAAGCGGTGTGAATGCTCAGTTTCCAAAGCTTCTTAAGCAATCGAAGTCAATTACTACGGAACGTAGCAATGAAAAATTGAAACCTAAAAAAGTGCTTTTGGACCAACAGCCGGCGAACGTGGAAGCAACCCGCAGACGGCACGAAAGGCAGCGGAGGGCGGCGGGCGGAACGGGGGACCGCGGTCTCCCGTCACCGGCGGAGAGGAAACCGCGAATGCCGACGCTTTTCGACGCACTGAGAAAACGGAGGCGTTCGTTCGAACGGCCTGAGGAGTGCCGAAGTGCAGCGAACGGGCGGGGCATCGGTTTTGCGCGAAAAGGGACGAGGATCGGGGAATCTCCGAGTTGCGCACGCGGAGGGCGCGCCCTCGGAGCCGCGGTCTCCTTCGCTCTCCCCCGGGCGTCGTTTTCGGCTGCTTGCAGCGCTTTTTGCCCCGACTTTTCTCCTCGCCGAAGCTCTCGTTTCGCGTCCCGAATTCCGCATTTTGATTCCTTCCGCGCCACTCTCGCCGCAGGTAGCGCAAGCGAGAGGATACCGTAAGCGGTTCCGTGCGATCGCCTTGGCACGAAACGGCGACAAAAGTGGCCGCAGGCTCCCCCGGTCCCCCGTGGAATCTCAAAAGGCAAAGACAAAGCTATTCGTTTGCATAGCCAAGATATGAATAATTTATTATGATTACTAATTATTATTATTATTATTATTATTATCATCCTAGTTACCTGTATGTAATATTAATATTTACTTAATTAATTAAAGAGATATGTAATAAAACAAGAAGAATGTTATGGGAAATGAATAAAAAGGTATTTTTATAAAGAAAAAAAAATTTGATTTTTACTTAAATGTGAGATTGAAATGTTGACACCGTGGTTGGATCGTGCACATGCTTGTTTCCGGAAGTGAGGGAGGAGGAAGTCGCTGCAGGCGCCGCCCCCTCCTTCGAGGGTACCCGTTGTTAAAGGAAATTTTTCGGTTGATATTGAATGTGATATAAGAATATATGATGTAAAAAAAGTCAATTGAAAAATAAATTAAAATATTTAAAATTTTTTCGCTGGCGAGTTTCATTTTCAGAGAAAATTTCTTTCCATTCCGTATTTTCTTTTGTCGCGGGCCTCACCGAGGAGGAAAGCTCTGGAGCTTCCTCCTCGGAGAGGTCGAGGAACAAAACGGAAGAGGAACTCTCGGTGCAAGGAAGGTGTCCGGGGTGATCCATTTGAAATTCCCCCCCCCCCCCGGGCTGATTTCCGTCAATGATAAATTCTTGTTTTCTACAATTTCTCATTGTCCCACTCGGAATGCGAGATGCGCGTTTTTAACGAAGCTCAAAGATTTCGCCAACGACGAGATGAAACGAGCCATCGACGGGATCTTTTCGCGAAAGGAAGTGACGCAACCTCCGCACCTAAACCCCTTCGTTAATCAACCCCGGCGCTGCAAACATTTGAACTCAAATCTGCGGCAACGCTTGGCTTACGCTGATTTACGTCGGAGGTTCATCATCCTCGCTGAGCCGCGGGACGTGTTCCCGGGATGGGGACCGCGGCGGATTCTCCTGCAGCTCGCCTGAAGCTTCACCCGTTAAAGGCTCGGTTCGAGCATCTCGCTGGGGCGCCGCGACGAACGGCGGAAATACTTCCCGATCCGACATTCCGGGGCGCGAACCTTCCAATTTCCCGAGGCGAAGGAGAATTCTCTGCCGCGCTCCGAACACCACCCAAACCACTCCACGCCGCATCAGAAACCGCGGGATCGAAAAAATTCAAAGATCATTCAGTCAAAACCATTCGGATTTTGCGAAAATGCCGCAGCAGCAAATTCGGCTCGTTAAAGTTAAAACGTTTAATGGAGGACCGGAGTGGAGTAGCGGCGGAATTCTTGTCTTCCATGCGGGAGGCTAGCGTTCTCCCATCTCGCTCGGGACGATGGATTTTTCCGCACTTTTCTGGTACTCGACCGCCCTACCCACTTCCCTTCGATTCCTTCCTATTCCTAATAATTTCTACCGCCAATCCTGTTCCTCTACCCGTCCCGTTGCCCCGGACGAAAAGTCCCTCCGAGGGTCATGATTCCTTGAGCGAACCCCAAACCCATCCAACTTTCAACAGTCAATAAAACGGAGCAAAGGTTGTAGTTAACGTTGGTCTCTAGATGGCCGAGTCGAAAGAAAAAAGTATTACAATATTGTTACCAACTCAAGTGGCAATGCTTATTAATAAAATAATATAAATAAAAATATTGGTCATACATTGAAAACGTATTCGCGAATATCACAATTATGGAACGATGAAGCGCCGACGTTTCGTAAAGAAACATTTTGCGTTTTTAACACGCGCTGGAAATTACTAAACCGTTATTAAAGGCTAATTTTAGCGTTTACATTACGTTTTCTTATATTTGTTCGTTGTATATATACTTGAAAGCAAATTATGAGCTCCGAAAGCGCTTCAATTCTTTCCCGAGCAAAAAATTAAATACAAATACAAAAATCTTTAAGTGATTTTTTTTCACTTGTGAAAAAGGCCAGTAAAAAGTCACTTTTAAAAACAATTTATGCTACCTTCGTTGCTAAAATCTTGATATATATATCTCTCTATAAAGATATCAAAAGACGATATTAAAAATATATTACATTTATCAAACTTTTCATTTCACTTACTGCACATGAAAAAAATAGGGGGAGGGGAAGGGCTGTTTCGAATATTTTGCCTTTCGACAGAGACAAGAATATTCAGAGAAGCTTCAGCGAGGACACGCTGAAAGCGGAAGCCAACATGTTTCTCCTCGTGGGCTGGACGGACAGTGGAGGTACTGGAGACTCCATCGTGGGCGTGAAATTCAAATCCTGGAAGAATTCAGATTGAAAGTCAAACGGCAGTTTTTCTTCCGTTACTTTAAGACAACATTTATAAAAATATGCGACATTATTTCGTTCTTTTACACCACTTGACATTTCCATGCGACTTTTAATGTGCCGCCGGTAACTCGTACCTTCAGGTTTGCGCAGCTTTGAAGTCTCATTTGAGCTAACTGATTGGCATTTGGCGTGAGAGTTCCCTGAGCGGAGAAAGGCCGCTTGGTTGAAATTGCTCGCGTGAACTTATTTGGTGTTTTGCTCATGCTGAGCGCTCGACCGACTTTTACTCCCGTCTTTGATGCAAATCTGAATAGAAAAAAAAAATCTCGAAACTAAGCATCCAAAAATAAAGAGATAAAAATTTATACGTTAGCATAAATTGCTTGAACATTTCATACGGTATTTACGTTCGTTGAAATTCATCCCTTACCTTAGAGCTTTGCTGAAAGAATGAGCGGACTTGAAAGAAGTGTTGCTTGAGGTGTCCACATTGATTTCGCTCGAATCCATAACGTCGTAAAAATCATCCGGATCAGGCGTACATACGGTGTGCGCCATTTGTTTGCACATTTGTTTTAGAAAAATTTTTTTATCCACCTTTTCATCGGTTATTGTAAAAGAGCACAAGCTTTCTTTTAGCGACTGACTATTTCGACAAATAAGTGCAAAAACATTTTGACATTCTGAAAAATCCAATACGTTAGTTAAATCTCAGTTTGTCAGCAGTAAGGGAACTTACAAACGTAAATTATCGTGTTTCGAGCGCAAAAATGAGAAAATACATTGTTAGTCGGTATGCAAAATTAATGAGATCTTATACCCTTCAACCTCCTTTTCTTAAGAATCTTTCCTGATATATAGGAAACGATATATAGAATAGATAGATAGAAAAGAATAGATATATAGGAAATATATACGTGCCCAATCTGCCCTCACCCAATCTGCCGAATCAACGAAATTGATACATTTGTCCGAATCTTTGATTATGCTTATACCGGTCCTCTCTTCACGCAAAACGAGTTATTTTTTGTTATTTTATATACATTTTTTATTATATATCATACAATCTTATTAGAACAAGATCTAACATGACTGTAACATGTGAAAAATGATGTTTTATACTTAGTACGTATAAGCTGCAAATCCTTGCGATATATGGTTAAAAGAATATTCGAAACAGCATTGAATTAAAAAAAACTAATAATTTAAACATTTGATATTTAAAAAGGTAAAAATTTAAGAAATTCCTCATTTCATCAGTCCGTATGTACATATACATATAAGAAGTATATAAATATATATATATATTTACATTGTAGATTTACAGATAATGGATGGACTACTTTTTCTCCCTACAAAAAACTATCTTTAAGATATTAACTCCCAATCAGATAGAACTTTGTGTTTTCATTAATAATTTTAAAACTTTTTAAACATTTGCACTATAACCGGAAAAATAATTTACCTTCGGAGTCTCTAATATCGATAACTTTCCTTAAATTTGATAGTGGCATTAATCTTATGTGTTTATATTGCTTTCTAAACTTATTCATTTTCTGTAGGCTGCTGGGCTTCGTACTTCTGAATGTGTTGAAAGTTCGAGCTCTTTTTTTGCACACTTCTAATGTATCGGTAAAAAGAAGAAAAACTAGCGTATCGCCTTTCTTTGAAGAAAGCACCTCCGTTAACTCTATGCATTCGCATTTAGCAACGAGACTGCGGTGAGATGAAATCAAATGTGCCTAAAACAACATCAACGATAACCTTGTACATTTTCTTCCCATTAATAATACGATAAAAACACGATTCCTCTATTTACCGGGCAGTTATCAATTTCATTAAATAAATCGAACATGGCCAGCTGAGCTTCCGTTTTCCTTTTATCCTCGTTTATGTGAGCCATAACTTGTTTTACGCCTGCTAAAGCTTGTTCCAAATACTTCTGATCTGGGTTTTGCCTGTCTGTCTGTTTTAATAGATCTGGAATTGAAAAGTTAGAAAAATAAATGGAATATCCGCCTAAATTAAGTAAACGGTGATTAATGATTATAAGTAATATAATAATCTTATAATTTCAATATTTTACATCTAAATTTTAGTTTTGCCGAAGCAAAACATTTTAATTTAAATTTATTCATATTTATTTTTTTGCTTAAAATTTCTCACCGTTTAATAACAAACTGATACTAGGCAATCTCTGTACGGGACGAATCATAAGTTCTTTTAACGATTGTCGACCGCATTCGGGTTTGGTCTGCCTAATTTTAAGAAATGCATGAAATCTAGGTTTTGTCAGATCACAGTGTTCAAGAGTTTCCTTACTTTTCTCAAAATAATTAATAAATGGAGGATATGCCCTCTCTAACTCTGGAGCCTACAAAAATATACATTATTTCAAATTATTGTTATATTTTCTTTATACAATGCACATTTAGGTAGCTCATCACAAAACACTATGCCAAACAAATTTTGGAGATTTACTTTTCTGCCTCAAGACATCCGGATTGCGTAGCTTTGAAAGTATGTAATATGTACTTACGTATTTAAGAATTACGCTCCCTATACTAAAATCTTCCTTCCAGTTATGAATTCCCCATTTTAATTCTTCTAGCATGTTCGAATGAATGTCAAAAATGGGTGGTAAATTGCCGAAAATAATTTTTACTTCTGTGGCATTTAAAATCATATTTTCGCTCTCAAGCATTTCTTCCAGTGGATTTTTAAATAGCTGCAAGAAATTGAGGCCACTTCAAGTTTTACGGAACAATAATTTATAAACATAAAATTATGATTATGGTTCATCTAATTTATATGTATTAAAATAAAATCATCATTCAGGAGCCGTTGAACAATTACCGATATTATCGTATTGAGTATGCTGACATAGTTAGATTCTGTCTGGACTAATTCGAAAAATACTTGCTGCCTTCCGGAGGTATTCTTAATAGGTTGCTCATCCGCTTCGATATCTAGAAATATTCCATATTAGTAGCTTATTAGTCATGAGGTATCGTTACATTATTGGTTTCTACTTAAGTTCTTTGTGACAAGAGCTGAAACAAATATTGGTCTTATACTTTAAGTGGTAATTCTTCATCGGCTTTTGGCAAAAAGAAATCCGAAGGTTTAGAAAATTTAAACTTTCAAGAAAAAAAATTTTTTTTAAAAGACACAAAAATTGTTCAAGATTATTAACTGATTTAATTTCTTTTAAATGTTTGTAATATCCTGGTTATTTAAGGTAAAATGTAAGATATAGATAAATATTCATTTTAAAAAATTTTCTTTACTTTTTTAGTAAATATAAGAAGATTTTTAGAAAATGCAACTACAGAAAAATAAATGTAAATATGAACTTACATAAAATACCGAATATTCGTCATTCGTCTTTAATTGTCAGAAATTTACTTTTTTAAAAAAAAAAAAAAATTTACCATCAAAAGCTTCTTTTTCAGGAGTTACGGTGCAGTCCAAGTAGCTACCCGATATACTAAGTAAACCGGCATCGCTGACAGAAGATCTTCTTTTATTGGTCAAAGGAGATTCAAATTGACTAACAGACGCTTTCTGTTGCAAGCGCTTTCTTTTTCTTGTCCGCGCATTTGCCGACATGGGTGTACTTTGAAATCTTTTTTTATCCGGACTGAAGGTCGAATCCAGGGGCTGAAGCATTCAAAAATTTTAGGTTTTTAGCATTTAGTTCCTGAATACATGAAATATTCCGATATTAATCATATTACTCGAATTAAATTTGATTTAAAAGTTAGTTTTAAAGGGAAAATTTCGATTAAATACCTCGAATAGGTATTCCTTTTCATCTGCACACAGCTCATTTTGTACAGATGCCCAAAACCATTCGGCTTTCACAATAAAGGCTTTTGGTGGAGTGTTTTCTGGCAAATTAACAATGCTCATTTCATCAACCACCTGCAATAATTCGTAAACATAAATGCAATGAATGTGTTAAGTACATGAATCGACCAATATTTTAATTTTTCTTATCAAAAAATATTTTATAATAAAAAGTGAGGAGTATTGAAATTATGTATGTAGCAGAAATTGAAATTTTTTTTGGCAATGCTGAACAGTTTATTTTTTTCAAAGAAAATTATCTTTTTGAAAAAAATAGGCTACTGATTAAAAATAACTAAAACCAATAACGTAAACTTAAAAAGGAATTTAATAAATTAATTTCACAAGCAAATACCTTAAAATATAATTAGTACCTTAAAGACCACAATCCCTTACAAAAGGATCTTTCTAATAATGGAAAGCAAATGTTATTCTAATACGATATTATATATGTTAATCTTTTTAGTCAGTAAGTTAAATGAAAATCAATTTACGACATATTAAATTTTTTTTTTTTTACTTTTCTTTCTCTCGGATGATTTGAAATCAATTAAAAAAATAAACGTTACCATGTTAATATTCTTTTCCTTGAATTTTACTAATTCCAAATCATCTTCAAAGTCTTTCTTTTTCTCAATGTTATCAATAGTTTCCTGGCATGCAGTACTTAAAATTACATAATTATTCTCACTATTTAAAATTTCTGAATTAGGAATATTCGTATTATCTTCTTTTTCAACTTTTGTTAGGTTAATACCGGCTATTCTGTCACAAGAGGTAAAAGATTTCCCAGGATTTTCTTCGAGCTCTTCGGTTTCACGAAATACAATAAATCCACTATTTGCATCTTCATCTTTTGTTTTGGGTTTAGGATTACTGATTAAATGCGGGGAATTGGCGGGTCTTATTATGTTCATTCGGATTAATTCATAGGTCTCATAGCTATCCAAAACCTATAAAAATATATGTAACTGCTATATAAATATCAAAATTTAAACGGTATATGAATTCTACCAGAAGTTCCAGCTTCGATCGCTTCGCCTCAGGCATTATGACTGTGAAACAATTGCATTACAATGTCGATTTAGGCAGTCTTACAGCAGCATAACAATTAGTTTGGTTAATTCAATCTTAATAACAATTTTAATTCATAAAATAAATTTTACTTACTAAATGACTACATTCCGGATCATCTGTAGACGACACACACCCTCTATTGTTGACCAAAACTTGTGACATGTGCTCCGTTTCTTCCGGTGTAAATCCAATGAAACAAACTCTGGTACCACCAAATTTTAATTTATGTTCTGCAATCTGTTATTTAATAAAAAACTTTTTTAATTTTAAGTTAAAAAATTTTTATCAAAATTAAAATAGTTGAAGTAAAGAATAATTTAGTTTTTTGGGAGATACATTTATGTAATGAAAGACATTAACAATATTGAAAGTACAAAAAAAATCTTTTAATGTTTAAAATTAAAATTTCTCAAGGATCAAATACATTTTTAGGTAAAAAATTTAATTTCAGATATTAAGTAAATTTTACCCGAATAAAATAAATATTACAACCCGATGATCATAGGCAAAATTGAAAACCGAAAATAAATATTATAGGCCAATGATCAGAGGCAAAATTGCAAATTGAAGATATTAAGTTAATATCAAAAAGGAATTATTAATATATTCTATTTAAACATTTATATATTTCAAATGTAAAACTTGCCACTTCTGAACTTTTGGAAGAATATCCTACAACATTCCGATTTTCCCAGCCCATAATGACCCAACTCTCGGACATTATTGGTATATTAAAAGTTGACGCATATTGATATTTGGCTCCACTTGGATTATTTGCCACAAGATGAGTTATTTTACAGTCCATGTCCTTTCTAATACTGCCTCCCATTTGATGAATTAAGCTTGCTAGATGACACTATGAATTATAGCAATGGAAAATCTTCATAGATTGTTTTTCATTTTTTCTTCCAAAATAAAAATTGACTTTTGAAAAATTTTAAAATTATTCACAATAACTATTTATTGCAAAATATCATTAAATTGAAGAAAGATTATATTAGTTTTAATTGAATTTCGTTCTTCACATACACATATGATATATAATATTATGAACGGGGCGTGAACTTATTGAACTATACTGAATTATTTAAATGCATTGAACCGAGATTGAACTGAATGCATATTTAAAGTTCCAATGAAAAAGGCATTGAAAATTAATTAAAATTTAAACTTCTAAAGGAAGAAAAAAATGTTAAATACAGAAAAAACGTAATACTGTATGGCAAAATCCTCAAATGTCTTATTAGAATCAAAGTCAAGTACAAAAATTTAATTCAATGACAAGGTCCTAATTTGACTTTTAAAAAATGTTTGCATATGTAACTATATCTAGCAAAGTTGTTTTTCCTTAAGTCTTTCAACAGTTTATCCCATTACAATTTAATTGTCATAATTAAAATGTCTTTTATTTTGACACTAAATAGAAAGGAAATGCAATTATAGATTTATTGCAAAGCATGGATAATTATTAAAATTTGAGGATATTGAAAACATCTATTTATTTACTGGATTATGAATAAGTATTAAATGTTGGCAGAATGACCTAAAACTTTTAACATTAAAATAAAAATAGTATTAAATGTCTGAATTTAAAATACAGTATTATAACTTAGTTTGTATTACTCTAAAGAAAAGAAATAAATAATAAAAACTGTTTATGATTAAAAATAATTAAATATACATTACATGTTTATAAAAATTTAATTTTTCACCAGAAAATAGATTATGTTGGTCTTAATTTGGAATTTACTTTGCTCAGCATTACGTATTAGTTTCATCATATGAAATAATGAGATGTTTATTGGTATTAATAATCAAATTCTATTACAATACTTACATATTTGTGACATCACAATTACATGAAAACATCATTGATGTTATCATAACTATATGAAAACAGAAACAGTTAGTAATTTTACTCAAGATTAAGCTTACCAATTCATCCCTTACTCTAAAACCCGTAAAACATATAATCAGCCCCCGCATGGACAATGAATATACAGGTCTCAATCTTTCTGGTGGGGGTAATGATTCTTTTTTTGCAGCTAATTCCTTCAATGCTGTAGGCCCCAGAATTCTAAAAAAATAATTTTTTGTTTAGCATATCTTCAATATAACTTGATACAAATTTAAAATCTTTTATGTGGTTATTACATCAATGTTACATGACACAAACAATAGTATGAAGAAATTGCTATTAATGAATTAAAATAAAATATCTTATATTAAAGCCATTAATAAAATAAATCAAATTAACAATGTCAACTTTGTTATTGCAAAATTTATCTCTATTTTTACTGATCCAAAAAGTTTTATAAATCCAGAATTGAATCATTATTAAATAAGATCTCTCACAATTATATTTTGCTGTCTAAAATATCAACTCATATTGCCCACTTTAAGTACTATTTGAAAAGATATGAAGTTTAACCATTAGGAGATAGTTTCTTATCTTTATTTAATGCTATTAATAATTTAATTAGCATCAGATATAAACGTTAATTCTTTTTAAAAATATATTTCTGCATTATTTATAAAACTTAAAGTATCAATGTAAAAAATAAAATTTTACCTGCTTTTCATTTGAAGTAAGAAATCAAAATCATCTCCCATAAATTCATTCAAGACAAAATATGTAATGTGAGAATCATTGTATATATGTTGTCGAACAGAATCTGTAAAATCTACAGGAATTTGAAACGATTCTGCCGCCTGGAGGACACTCGGGTCCTGCCCAAGAGATCCTATAATGCAAATCCTTCTGTTGTCATCCATTGTAGCTGAAATTAATAAATGGAAAGAGCTGAAAAAATATGACCTAATAATAAATTTATTTTCACATTGCAATGCTGTGTTTATGACACTGGACCTTAAGTCGAAAATGTTTAGGCTTGGAAAAAGGAAAAAGAAAGCAGTTCTTTGTTTACCAAGATAAGATATACTAAAAAAATATAATCTGAAAATGTTCAGAACTGTAAAATTCAAATTGTACTTGTAAAATATTCAGATACTTACCACAATTTTTAAGGTTGCTCTCGATCAAACTTTCATCGCCCATTTTTTTTGTTTTCAATCAACATTTCTCAAAAATTCGTTACCACGGACATAGCGTTTTCAAATTAAAATATTATTCTGCTGACACGACGTAACGAGTCGTCAAATGTACATCGTGCATTTTTATTTTTTTTAAATATCTTCTTTTTATGTCATGAAAAAATTATTTTTAAATAAATGAAATTGACAATTATTTCAGAATCGTAGATAAACTATATTATAATTCATTTCTTCCATCTTTGTAAATCCATGAGACATTAAGTTTAAAAATTACCTTTTGTCAGATATTTTAGGGATGAAAATTTCATGTCGGATTCAAAAATAATAAAATATTTTCCAAATCGCAGAAACGGCGACGAAAAAGAACTGTTATTTAATATCAGCGATAATCCAATTCCTGTAAGAAAAATTTACAAAAAACATATGAACGAATTTAAGAGTGTAAATTTGAGTAATAAATTATTTTTCAACGTACTTGTTCATAATGTGATGGTGGCAATCAAATAACATTACCAAATCCATGCCGCATCAGTGACAAGAATAGTCGTTTTGGAGCCGGGAATCGAGGACACTCCAGAAGTTGAGACCCGAAACCATCATTTTACAGCATTGCATAAAATAATTCTGCACTTAAAACTTGTAGATTCCAATTTATCCAGCGGAAAGAACAGCAGCATTTCGAGGAACTTCCTTATCCACGAGACGATCTCGAATAATGACGGTGACCGTGTTGGTGAATGCTGTTCTGGAATTTTCAAGCATTAAAAAACCGTCCAGAATTTCACGCACTAAATCCATGACGTTTAAGTCACCACCATTTGCATCTTAAGGACAGAATGCTAAAATGTATACATTCAAGTTATTCTATAACTGATTAAGGAATAGATGCAGCCCTTAAAATTATTTTCATGTGCAACAACTGTAGCTCCGAGACCATAGGGTATTGAGAGACCAAAACGAACATTTACGTCTGTAAATCAGTCACTTTCCTTTTAATGGTGGCTTTCAAGCGAAGAAAATCCGTTAAATAGAAATTATTTGGTTGTAAGGAAAAACCGCAAAAGCAATTAAAAAAAAAAAAAATCGATATTATTTGACTTCCGCCATCGCATCGCATTTTAAACTTCAGTAAAAGATAGATGCGAAATATCGCGTATTTGCTTTTCACTTAACAGCGAAGTGGGCAGAACCCGAAAAATGGCGCGGAGAATAAAGCTTCGATCGAACGTCCACCATAATGCGGTGCAGACGAGCGTTCAGTGGGGAATGTCGCCGACGTTCTATATTTTCGGTTCACGAAGTACTCCAAGTCCATCACCGTAAGGGGTTCACCATTAAAAAATCGTGCACGAGGTCACAAATCGCTTCACTTCCGCTAAGTGTCCCCGTCGCGTACGCGTTGCCCTTGGGTATTGCCGCAGATGCCACCATGTTGCAATACCGCGACGGTGCGCTTCAATTTATTCACCTGAGTTAAGTAATTCGCAGACGAGCTGAAGGCGACCGAAGCCCTTTCGACGGGAGTTTTACTGTCAATTTCCAAGCTCTCTTTGCAATAATAATTAATCGATAAGGCAAAATGGAGATTTGCGCAATCGAAAGGCGTTACCAAACCCTCATATCGTGGCATGACCGACATGTTTCACGCTCTTTCGGAGGAGTTTATCGAACCCTCGCGCAACTCTGAATTGCTTAATATTCGAGAAATGTCACCGGCCGAGGATCCACATGGGAAAACGGTGCTTTTCGGCGGCCGCCCTCGGTCGGCGCCCCATAATGTCGAAAAGGTTCTTGGAGGAATTTCCGAAATTTCTGTCTGCCCCGACCCGGAGCAGAGTAAATTGCCATCTGAGGCCCCAGCCAAAAACCTTTTTTCCATTTGTGCAGAACCATTAACGAACTGTTGAGTGAGAAAGCGCACCTTTCAAACGATTCATGTAGGAGAGCGTTCAGATATGATCAGAAGTGTAAATCCCGGTGATATCCTTGAAAAACGATCCCGATATCCACTTACAAGGGACATTTTCTTTCCCTGTCGTTTGCTTAGGTGCCGTGCCTCGCTGTCGAGTGGAATCTCCATCCTTAAATTATTAAAAATTTACATTTCACTCCCCCCCCCCCCATTGTTTTCTTACAAAAATTCGGTGTTGCATTTTTTTGCCATCGTGCGCCCGGGACCCTCAATTTCTTGAGTCGGAGCGGCACGTGTGCCGGCGGACGAGCGCCACGACGGAAACGGAAGAAAATCGAGATTTGGGATATTCCGAAGACGCCTCGAAGGGGCAGAAGCCTTCGCTCGCAAAGGCAAATTAATTTCCATATCCTGAGATTTTTCCATTGGAGCCTTGAAAAAGATCGACTGGCACGTAGGTTCATGGAGAAAGGAGCTTTCAATTTAAATTACCGGCGACTTTTGCTGAAATTGCGACTCGAAACGTAATTAAAAGAGCGGATTTAACGCGAATGAATAATTTTGTTCATTTTAACGTGCCCCCAAGGTTTTCCGACAGGAGATTGCGGCGTAAGCTGTGTTTGAGTTGCGTCTTTCATAACGAATTCGAAATGCTTCGAGTGCAGAAAAAGAAAAAAATCGCCCTCAATTCGTATCAAAGCGATTTCATTTAGAATGGGGAAACTACACGTTTTCCATGTTAATATAGATTCGGAATTGTAGATTTTTTTTTTCTTTCTAAGGCTTAAATATTTCACACTTCAGATCCGGAACTTTTCATTTCCTCCCGTCATAGGGGAAAACTCCGAGGAAACGGGAGGAAAGAAAGTTTTCCGATTCTCATCGCGGCAGCGACACCGATGTCTTATCTCTTTTCCCGGCAATGTCGTTACTTCCTTCACGTAATTTCTTCAAAGGCTTTGACCGAATCACAAAACGGAAGTTTTCTGCTTGGGAAAGTTTCATCTCCCAAAAGGTGGTGCGACTTGGAAAAGAGAAAAATTTATTTCTGTGCGCCAGCGCAAAATCAAGACCGAAACCAAGTGCGGATAATTATTTAAATTTAAAATTCGAAAAACTTCATTTGAACAACGGTCTAAGCCTCCGCAGGGGGCGGACAGCAGATTCGGCTCCCGTCTTGGTGCCGGAGGGCAAATTTTTTTTAAGTTTTGCCGCGGCAAACGAAACTCAGAGCGGCCTCCCATGAAGGATTCACATGATCAGATCCAATTTCGCATCAGGAAACAGAATGAAGTACATTTTATAAGTGTTAAACGAGTGGTGAGCTGTGATTTCCAAATCGGCCCATAAAAACATGCATGCAGCAACAACCAGAGTGCAAAATGAACTTTGAGGGTTCAGTCGCCAACAAACAAAAACGTAATGGTTGTTAATTTTAAGATGAAAACATAAACATTGACTAAATCTGTGCGTCAACATAAACTCCTTGTCGCGTTTGAGAAATCTGCGCGAATGTAGACGGTCAAGAGCTACACTGACAAGGCCGGCCAAAATTGTTGTCGGGTTCAAATCCTTCTGCCTCGCATTTGAATGTTTGTTTGTTCATGTTCAGTTTGAATGAAAAGTTAGTGCCAAAGAGATTCGCTGTACAAACTAGCACAATCCCGACCGAAACAGCGCTTGATGTCACATTTTAAGAAGAAAAAAATAAGTTTTGCTATTGTTACAGAAAATTAACCGAATCCGCATTTATGTTCATATGACAAACCAGAATGTTCACAACTGACAATTACAAAGGAACAAAAATAACTATATTATCAATAGAATATGTGAAAAGAATCAATAGGAGTAAATATTCAAAAGCAATTACTATTTTGACGTCATAAGAGTTTCGGTTTAATGGATGTTTTTGGAATAATTTGGGAAAATTTCTCTTAAATATTATAATCCAAAGTTTTTATGACAAATATAACTAATGGCAAAAGGAAGGTTTCCTTATTCGCCCGACTTCAGGCGTTCGACCAATATCTGGCCAAATCCAGATGTTTAGCTTCACGGTGGACGTTCGGATTCGAGGCGCGTTTCCGCTTCCGGTCGGACAACGGAAATGCCCAAGTTTCGCCGGGAGTGGATTCCCCGGGGCTTCCGGGCGCACATCGCCCGCTCTCTCCCGGAGCGGAGGAAGCAGTGTCGGCGAGGTTTCTCCCGAAGCCCAAGAAGTTTCGATTTAAATCCGCGGAAGGAAAGAAAAAGACACGCGAAAGCGGGCGACGAGGAATCCGCAGTCGGAATCCGTGAATAAATTACGTCAACGTTGACGTTTAATTGACGTTAAATCCGCGTCTGAAGGGAAAGCCAAACCACTCCGGCGATCGCGCAGACAACGCACCGCACTGCTATTTAAGACTCGCGGTGAATCACTCGGATTGCTACTCTCCTCTGATATTGTTGCGACGGTAGGAAACGTTTGCTCCGTTTCGGATACAGTGAATCGCCTCCTGGATCGAGCATCACCGTAAGTTGCCCACATTTTACTATCATTTTGTGTTCACGGGAAGAGATTCGGTCCGAACGGGAGGCCGCGTCAGGAAAAACCGAATGTCAGGATTAATGACGGAAAAACGCAGAAGTACGGGATGTTTAATGTGTAACCTTGCTAGGATTTTCTCTTCGCTCAAGGTTATAAACAAGTTGTGATTTATTGGGTTTTTCTTTTTTTTTGAACGTCGGAAAAATTGCGGGGAACGATTTCGGAAATGCGAAACGCTGCGGTGTCGGATGGAAGATCATTTTGAGGGAGGCCCCGGAGTCGGGACCGTTGCGATCTGTCGGAACCTGCCGAGTGCGGGTTCCGAAGTCGACGGCCCGTGCCGGATGCGACGTTGTCGGGACGGCCTTTGCCGGAAGAGTTCGAAGCAAGTGGAAGAAGAAAATCGAACCGAGCTGACTCCGACGGCAACCTTGGAAATTCCAAAGTGCCGACGACCTCTTCCTCGATTCGGGAAAAATTTTTTCACCTTTTCCGGCCGTTTCGCAAAATTTTCGCAGAGACGAATTTAACATCGGTTAAAAAAAAAAAAGGGGGAGAATTATGTTATTGTCTCTTCGACATTTTGAAATTGGAGGCTTTTGCGTGGGGAAAACGCGTAAAATTCGGGAAGCGACGTTGCGGGGACGAGTCGTGCACGCAGCAGCGTCAGCTTCCGAAAGATCTCGAACATTTCCGGTTTTTGGAACGAGGATCCGAACTTAGCCTTGCGTTTTTGACTCTTTTTTTCCGCGTCGTGATTGGAGCACTCGAGGGAATTCACAAAATCGGAGTTTCGAAACCTCCCAGAAGTGGTTTGGACGCCTGACAAACGGCTCGGTCTAGGTTCGGCGGTTTGCGCGGACCTGTAAGGATTTCACGCGGGCTCGTTTCGAATGCGGATGCTCTCGCTTGGAATGCTCTCGGGAGATTTTCCCGCGGAGAGAACACGAAATTCGAGTCGGGTTCCGCGTCAGGCACGAGAGCGGCTTAAATGGAAGATGGGCGGAAAGACTTTGGTAGAAAACAAACACTTCTCGGTCCCAAGGTTTATGACGTCACGTAATTATTCGTAGGAAAGTGAAAGTTTTCACCTCCTTTTCCCAATAGAGATTTTCGGTTTCTTTTCGTCCATCTTGCCTGGCAACAAGAGGCGTATTTTTAAATTGCGGGAGCAGCGAAATCTCCGGAAGACGGTTCCGCTTTGGTTCGACCGTGAAGCGATACCTGATTTCACATCTCTGGGTTTTCCAGTCTTTTCTATTCAATGACGGCGCGTGCTTTACGCTGACGAATCAACCGCACCTTTGAGGTTCCAGGTCCCGGTTGCCTTTGAAACTTGTTTCCCTGCGAGACAACCATGCTTGGTCCTCCACGATTTTTACGTGATTTCCGACGGGCACATCAGAGTTGCGAACTCTTTTCGATAATAAGTTGTTTTTTGCCCAAAACTGAAAACCCGAGCTTCAGTTTTCAAAAATGGGAATTCCCCGATCGGAGGATTTCATAACGCTTGACGCGTCTCTGCATTAAATCCCAGTTCAGAAGGTTTCTTGTTAGTGTTGACAAACTAACACATTGCCCGAGCAAAAACAACTGCACGTAGCCATTCAACTTCATGCTGACGGTTCTTATTCGACAGCAGAGTATGAAAGGAAGAGTATAATTATGTTTTCGTGTTTTCAGCTACAGTGGTTGCCTTGAATAGGGTTTCCTGCGATCGCCGATGACAATGGAAAATTTAAAATGTCGTCTTTGAGTGCTCAATTAAAAGTATTCGACCCGTTGATGGGATCGACCTGGCGAACCGGTGTCGTCTGGCAGATAACGAAGCCGGTTCGCACGTAAACGTGTGTGTTGCCGGCACCTCCCAAGGGTTGCAGCGAAAATTGAAACTGAAAACTGAATCTGAAATTGTCGCCCTTGGACAAAACCCACAACCCCTGCTCGGTGCAGTGGCAGAAGGTCAGACCGGCATTGTGCGACAATTTGCGTTACATTTTTCGCGGTCGCATGTTGGTTGAAAGTTTGTTTCGCCCATCGTAACGCTTTCGGCCTTGTTGGATGTGTTTTCGGAAATGTCTGCTTGAATTTCGTCTTCTAACGAATCGGTGCTAAAATATGAGTCTGACATTGTTGTTTGCTTAATAGAATTCAATGAAACTTTTACACAAAGAGCCCGAATTAACATTGCATTATGATTATCATTGTAATTATAAAGTTATTCCCCAGCTTTCTATTGGTAAATTTTTTCTGTAACTGGCATCATTAAGGTCCCAAACATTAAAAAATATCTATAGAAATGGAAAATTCATATTGTTCACACACCTGATCGATATTTGACTTGCTTTGTATCTAAATATCCAATTATGAAAATTATAAAAGTACATTTCCGTTTTTATGCACACCACGCTGCATTGTGATGAACGTATAAACATTGTTCACATTTTCAAAAATAATGACATTCAATTAAAAGTTAGTAAAATTTGTAAATTTTAGTACTGCTTATCCAATAGTTTATATATATATAAAAAAAAAAATTCTGATGTGACTGCATGATTCAAATGATTCAATTTTGTTAATTCATTGAATAAACCTTAACAGGAGCATATTGCATACAAACGTTGGAAAAATTCAGTATAACTTACTCACAAGTATGTGTTGATTCAGATGACAAGAATTAATAACAAATAAACGGTTTTCTCAAATAATAAAACAATTTAATGCCTTTTTTTTTATTGTTAATTATTTCAATTTTATTTTTCAGAAAAATGATATTTTTCTTGTGGTTCTGCTTACCTGCGCTTGTCTCCGGACAGTGCATTTCGGACGACGACACAGAGGCGACGTACGATCCGGAGGCCAGGTCGGCCATGTACAAAGGACAGCAACTATTCAGCATAGAAGTCCTTAAAGCATACAGCGAATTGTATGACGACAAAAACATATTCTTCTCGCCCTACAGCATGTATCAAGCCCTATTGCTCGCATACATAACGTCTGCAAACGAAACAGAGAGTGCTATACAAAGAGCCTTGCATCTACCGCAGAATCAGGTTATATTAAGTTACTAAATGTTACTAATAAGTGCGGGATTTTCATGTTTTTCATTTTCAAATTCGGCTTGTATAGCCAATAAAACGAAAAATTACTTTCACCTTTATGTTAATAGAGTTAGGTTTTAAGGTGTTGAATTTTTCATTTAACTTTTTAACCGCGATAATTTATTGAATACCTGATTTATCCCAGTTTTTTTTCTTTTTTTACATTTTGCATTTAAACTCGGCATTGCAATTATTTCCAGAGCAAAATAGCGACGATTCAAAATTACGGACTGGAAAAATACATTCAAGACATGAGAAAAGTAAACGGCTCTTCCGACTACGAATTCAGTAGTTGTAACAAAATATTCCTGTCGAAGAATCTGGAGGCCCGGCAATGCATGGTCAATCTCCTGAAGGAGGAAATAAATGTCCTGGACTTCAGCGATCCCAGCTCGGCGAGGATCTACATCAATTCTTGGGTTGAAAACGCTACGAAAAGACATATAAAAGATTTGTTTCCCACCGATGCCATACACGAAAATACGAAAATGATTTTGGTAGGTAGACATCTCTCCATCTCGATGAGCTCCTCGCATCAAACTTGTTTATTTGGGATAGACACGGATACATGGAGGCACGCTCACCAAAGTTCAATTTGACTTTCTTGCCAGGCAAACGCGGCGTATTTCAAAGGCTTGTGGAAATCAAAATTCTTCTTGGAAAATACAAAAAGGAATTCATTGTTTTATGTCAGTCCGAACGACATTAAAATTGTCGACATGATGATGCAAAAAGGAAGCTTTAACCACAGTGAGTACCTGTTACGTGTCTTCAGCAGCAATCTACTTCTGCAGAAAAATTAATTAATTTCATCGTTGATTTTTTTTTTTTTTTAAGGCCTTTCATTATTTGATACAGAACTGCGAAATTAGATCATTTCAACTTCTTGCTCAGAAATTTGATTTCTTTCTTCAATTTATAGATCACTTTCAAGTTCGCGTTGTTATATTACAAAATATTTTTATATTATTGATAGGCAAGCCTATCTAGCCTTCGTGACAATTTAAAATGCTTATTATTTAATTTAACAATCGAAAAATCAATTAACTTCGCTTTACGGTTTCATATTCGTTAATCAATAAAACTGTTGTTGTTTACTAACGGGGTGAACATTGTCAGAGTTATGCTTAGTTATATAGATTGATGGTTCAAGTAATTTTGCAACCGTCATCGGTCTCGACAACGGAATCAAATTTTGATATTCCCCGAAAAGTTATCGAATCCATGACCGAAAAGCCTCATTTTGAAGCGCGTGTTTCCATAGTGTGAGCTGCATAAAATGATCTTAAGGCAATTTTGATTGTTTGCATTATCATACCGGTATGACTGAATAATATGAAGAGCATTTTCCCTTTTTTTTTTTTTTTAGTAATCTCGGAAAGATTGAAAGCTCACATTCTCGAACTGCCTTACAAAGGAGGGGAAGTCAGCATGATCATTATGCTTCCACGCTTTGAAAACAGGTCCGTCGAAAGGCTGATCAAGCAACTGTCCGAAGAGACGCTGCACGAATTAACAACTTTCAGTGATCTCTATCCAAGACAAGTGGAAGTCCAGATTCCGAAATTCACAATCGAGCAAACCTCCGATCTAAGACCCGTAAGTTTGTTGTAAGCGAATGTTCGACGAACCTTAAATTTCCGGAACAAAACGAAAAGTAAAAGAAAAGATTTCCTTCCCTTTTATGCCTGCTGTTCTTTCACCGTGATCTTCACAGCTCGTACATCTGTGCATGGGTTATCAGATATTATGCGTGGAAGAATTTTCAAAATGTGTCGAAACCGTGATCGAAATCGAAAAACTGAAAATCAGCCGAACCTTCCAAAATGACGTTCCAACCGTGAAAATCTCTATAAGGCAAAATCTTCGCGAATTTCGCTTCCGTCCCCAGGACGAGGCGTGATTTTCAATAATTTCTTTTCGTTTCAGATTTTTGATAAATTAGGATTGGCAGATATTTTCAGTGATTCGGCTGACTTTTCAACTTTGACGGGAGAAGAAAACAGCATTCAATTCAGCGATGCCATCCACAAAGCCAAAGTGGTAGTGAACGAAGAGGGAACAATCGCCGCTGCTGCCAGTGCCATTTTCTCATTTAGATCTTCTAGGCCTTTAGAACCAACCAAATTTGTGGCGAATCATCCCTTTGTTTATCTTATTTATGACAAAATGTCCAAAAATATATTATTCACCGGTGTTTTTAGGGTACCGGATAAGAAATACCGTAATGGAAAAAGAATTAGCGTCCAATGAAAGTAAAAAAGTAAATTTCAGTCTCGTTTCTCTTGGTGCCCACCCATACAAGAAGCCATTGGAAGAATAAAAGAAAAAAAAAATAAACCGAGTAGAACAATAATGGAATACATTCATGTATAATTATTCAGTCAAACAATAGCTTTCTGCCTGAAGGAATTTTTTTTTTTCTTCATGAAACTGGAACATAAACTCGGAATATTATAAAAGGCTTTGTTTTGTGTGTCGCTAACAAAAGTTAACCACGTACCACGTACGGTATAAGTAAAAGATGATTTTAAAATATTAAAATTATTAATTATGGCGATCATTCTTGCACGCTCAAGTACTATTTATCCATTTGAAACGATGCACTTTAATTGGATGTTAATGAACAATTATTTATTTATTTTTTTAAAATCAATTTCAAGTTTTCTTTGAAAGACCTGACGCCAATAGCGATAAAGTTATCTTGTTAGTCCGTAAAAAAGCATTGTTTGAAATGAATACTTTGGCCGCGGAATGTTCGCCGCTAAATGCAAGAACTGGAAAGGAATATAATTGTTAATTTCTATTTGATGTTTGCAAATGTTTCCGTTTCTTCGTCTTATTGCTAGTCAATCAAGGTATTCTTTAATTGACCATGTGTTTTTATTTATTTTTTTTTTTTTCTAAAACCTAACATGAGGCGGAAAATCCCGCGCGAAACGTTAACATTGTGATATGTGCCCCAATGTAAGGGATTCAAATTACAAAATTATAACCAACCCTGCTTTTAATATCATACAAGCAACTAATCATACTCACATATGAAAAGTAAATTATAAATTGTAACATTTTATATAGCGAATGAACAAGTTCAATATATTATATAAATGCTTAAGCGATTGTTTTTCTTTGCTTAAAATTCATTTAAAGTGAGTGAATTAATCACGAGACATGTCGGATAAGGCCCCGGACAGGCTTCGCCTTAAGCGAGAGAAATTTTTATGGAAGCGTCTGGATATCTTAATCACTAAAGAGAGAAAATTAGACGAAGAAAAAGAAAAAAAAACTTACTGAATTGACGATTTTCGCAGATCTTAAATAAGCACATTTTGCTGCATGCTAGGACAGAAAATTTATTTTTTCATCCTGCACTCGGAGCCTCAAAATTACACTAAGAAATGATAAAATAAATAATATTCAAGTTCAACGGTTAAAGGTTAAAGGACAGAAACATAGGGGAATATTGTGCATCGCATCGCTTCCCAGGATTTTCAACATGTTTACATCAATTAAATTCATTAACATTTTGATGAGATTTTCAACTTGACTAAAAGCTGAGCGTGATATTTCCACAATTCGACTGATAATTTTCAGGCATAAAATTTAAAGGAAAAATATTTTCTTTATATTTTAATCAGAAAATTAAATTTTAGTATAATCCTTTAAAAAACTTATACAAGCATGTAAATATGTAAAATTCCTCACGACCCAATATCTAAGCCGGTACTTTCCCCGCTTGAACTTTATTATTATCCGCTCACGTTTTTTTCGGTTTTTTTTTGCATTTAGATATATCAGAAAAAAGTTTACTTTTTAAACGCTTAAAAGTATTAAATCTGGAAAATGATTTCCATGATAATTAATCTATATCTCTCCAACTGATGGCTTAAAAATTACTATGATCTTTTTGTAGTTTGTGAATTAAATTTCTTTTTTTAAGGACAAGATTTTTAGTACACTGATACTAAAAAGGAAAAAATAATTGTTTCAGTAACTATTAAATACCTGTTCCCGTTTTAAAATGGTTTTTTTTACATCTTTAAAACTGGTAAGTTTGTAAGAGGAAAGGGTAATGCCAAAAATCCCTATTTACAGAAATACATATAATAAACATAGTTACAATATGCTATTCTGCCATTTTATTACATAACGGTTGCTTTCCATTAAAGTTTTCAACGATGGATTTTCGCTAACAAAGCGAAAATCTAAACCTAACCTAACCTGCCTTCTCGCATAACTGCTAATTAGCATTCTATCGCGGAGATGCACCACTTTTCCATTCATATGACGGTCACGAACTACCTGGCTCAATTGTCCAACTTTTTAATAGTTTTTATTTAATAAAACAAATTATTTAAATAAAGTTCTTTTGCAATGACTTAAATAATAAGAGTAACG
This sequence comes from Ricinus marginatus, assembly GCA_028565995.1. Classification (NCBI taxonomy): domain Eukaryota; kingdom Metazoa; phylum Arthropoda; class Insecta; order Psocodea; family Ricinidae; genus Ricinus; species Ricinus marginatus. The sequence continues at coordinate 81,135 of JAOWBB010009631.1, forward strand.
CATTACTGCTTTTAAGATTTTAAATTAATTTTTCGTCATAACTCGGGTAAATAATTTATGAATAAATCACGTTTTAAAATAATTTTTATAATATAATTAACAATTTTGACGATATTCAAATCCTAAATTTAATTCTGAATATGAAAAACGACTGAAATGATTGACACAACCAATACGATTTGATTATGAGGATAATTAATTTTTAAGATCTTAAACTGAATTTGATGAACAAATTACTTTTACATTTTTATTTTTCAATTCAATCTTCTATTTATTTTGAACAGTCATTTCGAGTATTCCACATTGTATTGCTTCTTTTTGCAAATCGAGTAACTGCCTTCTTAACCTGTTTGCCTTTTGCCTGTATTCGATGCATCTAGTTTTTACGATAGCCACCGATTTCTTAGCTTTTTTGTCGAATGAATAATCGATAACCCATCTCAAGAAGAGTTCAGACCAGAGGCCCTAAAATAAATCACACACGTAACAATTACAGTAAGTCGTCATATATAATAAGTTTTATATAAGTGAAAGACGTGAAATATGATATTATTTCCGGTACTAATTTAACACCATTTTTAAAATCTCAATCTTTGCACAGCAATGTTTTTGTATTATTAAATTCCGAAGCACACATAACGACAATGGCTCGAAGTCATGTAACATAATATTACAGATTCGATAAAGTATAATCTTTTTCTTTTAGTAGTTAGTTATTAAAATTACTGGACAGATCAAACATTAGAATGTTCATTATTTTATGAAAAACAGGTTCAGAAATTAATTATATGGAATTTCCCTTTAAGGAAATCTGTAAAAACAACTTCAGATTTTTCTAAAGATTTTTTATATAAGCTAAATACTGCAAAAAAATTTATACTTATGGTAATAAAAATTTTTTAATGATTATGCTTTAAAATAGAAAAAAAAATTTTATTAATGGCTCTTAGGAAGCTTATCTTGTAGACCACATTCGATTAAAAGCAGAAATATTTTATATGAAAAATTATGGAAAATTAAAGCTAAATTCCTTCATTTTTTTTCTTTCCTTTTCATCTTGTTTAATCCCATAAAAAGATTTGAATTAAGTTATAAAACTGTTTTCCATCAATTATAGCGTTCCAACAGTAGTGTCTCAAATGGTTTCTTGATTAAAGTCCCGAAGGCAGTATTTCTAAATTTAATTTTGATTTTCAGTTTTAATGAAATAAAAATTATTATTGTTAATTGTTTTATCATTAAAACAATCTCTATGGGTATGAAATGCAGAGTTTGAAGTGTATATTTGTTTAGGTTAAAGTCGATAGGATGAGTGACAATGACTTAACTGGTTCATAAGATTTTATGTCGGAAAGATTAACAAAGGGAAATAATAAATAAAAGTGAAGATGATGAAATTGGAAGTTTTTAGAACTCCTAACAAAATCCCTATTTCATTCAAGCAATCCGGTATATTAACGTTAACATCGACCTTAAAGACAGACGTTGCTGCAAGAACGACGTTACTTGCGTCTCATGCAAGTAAAAAATCTATGACTCAATATTGTGCAACTGGTAATGACATTCAAATAAATGCTATATGCTGTTGTGTAGTATACAGCAGATCCTATGAACAGTATAATTTCATTCTTTAGTTTTGTTTTTTTCTCTAGATTTTCAAATGAGTTTATTTATATAACAAAACTATTCTGTTTGCATTATTAATTTACCATGATAAATACCGAACACTGTATTATTATTAGTCATGTCACTGTATTATCTTTAAGCTGATTTCAGTTTTAAAATGAATCATTGAGCATTGCAAAAAAAAAGCGACTACATTTGTGGGATGCGTCAGCTCAACATCAGATTTATAGAGATTGGTTGTCTCCTCAGATGACTAAAAAGAAACACCCGAAATTTTTCCTACAAAGTCGTTAACATCTGCGGTGTTAAATCAGTTGGAAATTACAAAACTGATCTCAAAAAATGTAAGAATTAATTATGTGAGATTTCAGATATGTCTCTCGATTAACTGGAAACAGAACATTTAAAAACACGAAAATTTATATGAAAACCTACCAAACTCATTGGTGCTACTGACGGCCAGATGACTCCGTTATTTGGATCATATAAACAGTTTATATAGGTATCTAAGATTTCAGGCCGATTTATATAAGACCATAAACTGACAGTTTTTTCAGACAATTTTAAATATACTCTATCGGCTTCACAGTTTCCAAGAAATGTTCCTGAAAGTAATGATAAATATTTCAGCTTAAGATGATAAATATTTCGGTTTGAGTAAGTGATACAATCTGAAATAACTTACCAAATTGAGAAGAATAACTATGTTCAAAGAGAGCAATTAAAAAGTCATGATTGAATTCGAAACTGCATGGAAATTGATTATAAATTTGGGCCAAGCAGTCTAAAAATAGAAGAAAAGTTGGGGCATTGTATTTTGATCTGCTGCTGGTTGAAGAATAGCATGATCGAAAGTGCCGTATGGCGAATGGATGTCCGCCTTGTAACCACTCTCGCTCTATAAGGGCTTCCAATCTGAAAATCAACGAAGTGAAATATGGTGAAAGAGAAAAAACAATAGAAAAAAGTAAAATTTACAAAAAATGAAAAGTTATTAAATTTAAAATGTTGAATTTCAATTAATACAAAAAAATCGCAATTTGATAATTATTCAATTCATCCTGAAAAATGAATTTTTTCTCGCCTTAAGAGAAAAAGAATTAAAAATTGAATGCCATTAAGGAAAAAAAATCCATGAAAAAAGATCACATTTTTTTATAAATTTAAGAGTATCCAATGGATATCAGCAATACAGATAGACTTTGAACCAGAAAAATGCTTATAAAAATTTGTGTTTCATATGCATTAACTCATTTATTCACATTAAACATGAAATAATATCTATTAGCACATATATAAGTTCATCTATTAAATTAAAACAAATCAAGAAAATAGAAAATAATATAGAAACGCGATATAACATTTTTAAAATTAAAGGCGTTTCTTAGGAATAATTACATTGACATGAGATTACTGCTAGGCCAAAATAAGTCAATATTCAGTTATAGAACAGTTTAATGCAATTTTATATCTCGTACATGAAGTTGAAGTTTCTTCTTTCTTCTTATCTTCTTTCTTCACCACTTCCTAATATATTCAGAATTGTGAAATGTAAAATTTATAATTCATTCGCTTTTATTAACGTATTGGCCATTTTGTGCTTATTACTAAACTAAAAATAAATATCTTCGATTGAAAGGGAAATTGGAAGAGTGGAACTGAAAAAAGGTGATTCGAAATTGCTATTACAGAGTGTTTGTGAAAGACTTAAAATAAATATCTTTCAAAGTACCGTTATTATTTTTATTTAATAATATTAATATTAAATACATTAATTAATATTTTAATAACATAATTATGAAAGTACCATTTCAAAAATATATTTCTGTAAATTTTCAAGTTTGTTAATAGTATTTTTATAAATAATACCTGCATTGAGAGAAATACCTACCCTCTTACTGTTCGGCAATCGGGATTTAAAATTACTTGAGCTATTGAAGTCACTACCAGAGTTGCATCTAAACCTTCACTGCCATGGACAAGAACTGAAGAATTTTCCTGATCAAGGCACTGAGCAATAAGACATGCACAGTTCAGAGTTTCTTTTAAATTGGATAACCAATTTGAAGAATCTAAACGCGATAGCCACTTGTCCATACTGCACATGGTATCATTGCATGCTACAAATAATAAATTAAAACTTCATAGTAAATTTACATTCCATTTTTGCTAAGTATAAAAGCTAATACTAACCTTCAACCAATTTTGTTAAACCTTCTAGCAAGGTATGATATCTGTCAACTGGTCTGTGAATACGTCGCCACTGAGGATAAAACATTTCATGTTCAAAGCCACCTCCCTTTGATTTTGCATTTTGTGCAGAATTAAGAGTTCTTGTATCAATTATGTATCCACGCTTCCCAGGTCCCAAAATAGAATTCAAAAGTTTTTCATCCTCTTTACATCTCTTTGAATTTGGACCTGTTAAAGGCTGACTGCTTCTCATTAAAAAGGTCTAGTTTTATAAGAAAAAAAAGTATATTTATAAAAAAAGAGTAAATGAAAATTGAGAATGTTTTTCAATTTCATTAACATTTTAAAAAGTATGCAGTAATTAAAAATTAAATTCCAAACATACCCCTTTTTCATGCCTATAACATAAGACTGGAAACCTGCCACCTTCTCTGAAGCTTGATGCTATGACTAGAGTTTCATCATCAACAGATTTTGGTACTATTACTGCATTAGGATATGTCCGACATATCTAACAATAGCAAATTAAATGTAACACAATCTTATGTAATTATATTCTTTTAAAAAGTTAATTTTTTTTCATTAAAGAGCTTTTAAAGAACAATAATAAATGAAAATTAAATGTGTAATCAAGTATTTTATCACAGAAAAACAAAATTTCACACCTTTACATTAATTTTATGCTACTGATATTGGTGATGATAACAATAATATTTGAAAGCTGATCAAATTTTCTCTTAGGAGTAAGTATTGATTATGTGACATTTAGCAAATCACATTTTATCCATAAACAATTATTGTTTATTTATTTAAGTTCAATAATAAAAAGCTAAAAATAAAATATGTTAAATTTTAATGAAGTTCTGATTAAAATTTTAATAT